>JARJHM010000766.1:0-151386 GCA_033356055.1 Carex pumila | reverse complement strand
ATCCATTTATAATTCTACTTTACCAAGGGGCCCAAAATATCATTTCTCATTATTAATGAGTGACAATGATGCTATTGACATATATCATTTTCCCGCACAAGTTACATATAAAGAACTATTATTTTTATCACCACTTCTTGCAAGTAGCTTTTAATAATAATCACGTTTGTACATTCCTCATGTGAAAACAATATATGTCTCAATCTTGAAATCAGAGACACGATGAAAACATTAATAACACTAACACAATCCATATAATGTTTCATCTATTAGGTCTGTTCAATATATGAAGCATTTCATACATTCGTGTTATTAAATGATAATCTTTTATCAACGTTTGCAGAACTACAACGTACTTTTAATCAACACGACAGTCTTATATGTCATATTAGTGTTCCTGCTAATATGCAAAGCCTGTGAACATTTTAGTGTTGTATATTTATTTACTTAAAGTCCTGCAGTTCAAGACCAAGTGCATCTTCTTGAACACTTCTAAATATAAATATAAAACTCATGGAACAAAATGTAAATCACATTCAATTCATAAATATAACATATATAAAAGAGAATCAACAAATGATAACTTTTAGAACACAAATCTAACAGTGATTTCTAGGATTTTGAGCCAAAACCCAAATTGAGTATAATCGTAAATTGATTTGTTTAATCCAACTGATTAGACTCATAATCAGTGAGGTTGCCTCTTGATCCTAAATTTCTAGAACAATTAACGGCTGAATTGAGGTTTTGACCAAATTAGGGTTAACCAAATGGTAAATTGAATTGATCCGAGAACCAAAGTAGTGAAACGGTGAATGAATGGTAACCTAAGTGAAATTGTGTAGGGTTTAAAGGACCAAGAAGTAAATTGTGTGAGTTTTAAAGGTTTTTAAGTAAGAAAGAAGGAACCGAAAAGAACCGATACTAAAACATAAGAATGGATTTAGGACTGTACAAATCCTAAGTAAACGTATAGACCACTGAACCAGAATTAAACCTAGTATACGTGTAATATAGGTGTAGGCTCAGTCGAGCAAGACGTTGCGAGGCAATTCGAGACGCCCGATCCTTAAATTAAGCGGTACGCTCGTCATACTAAGGTGCGGGATTCTTGGACTTGTTTGATACTTTATTTTCAGGAATTAAACTGTGTATTCGTTTGTCATGTTGAATATCATTGATTGCATAATTGAATTGCGTAGAGCATTTGCATAGCCCAATCAAATTAAACTCGAATTGATGTGACTTGAATGATTTGCATGCTGGTATGGTTATAGGTTGTGTCGATCTATTATGATATGATTTGATCTGATCTGATTTGATTGAAAGTCACCACGATTGGATTTGGAGATGTATGTGAATGGATTTACGATGTTAAGCACTTGGATCCAATTAATTTGCCAAGTCGGGCTGTATGCTGACTTGGATTCCCAGGATCCTAAATGCCTTAGGTGAACGGCCCTCGATATTCCCAGTACCGGTTGGGACGAGGGAGGGTGATTATGTGATGATATGTGATATGTTATGATATGTGATTTGAGGTCGTGGGTGACTTGTGTAACGTCTGTGGCTCGGTGGCATTCTCCTACGTGTTAATGCATTTGGAAATGTCAATTGAATATTACGACTATTGGAATGATTCCAAAGAGGATTTTCTTTATATGATTCGAACTAGACCTTAATAAACTGTTAAGCCAAGCGATTGCAGATGGGTGTCAGAGAAAGGGTCCAGCGGTTGGCCATCTGTAGGTGTCAGTAACCGTACAGATGTGAGTTTGATAAAGGTTTAGCTCGAAAGAATATCTGTAATTGCTACAAGCCCTAATGAACTGAGTTATGAATCGAGTTAAGCCAAAATAGATGTTGTGTTTGAAATTCTTCCTGGAAATTCCGTAAACTGTGTTGCAGGTTGATTTAACTGTTGTCGTGCATTGGCATTATGTTATTTATGATTATATGTATCTGTTTGCATTGTTTATTGTTTGGGTTCCATTTTTGAATATAGAGTTTGATTGCAAGTCCAATAGTCTGAACTGTGGCAAATTCGCACTGAGAATTTATTCTCACCCCCACCCTCCCAATTACTTTCAGGTTTATTACGCGGAGACAGCAAATGAGGATACTGGTAATGCATATAAAAGATCCACTGCCTTGCGTGTATACGTGACGCTTGAACAAATACACGCGGCAGGCTGTTGCACCCGATGGATTTGGGGTGTGACAGGACCGGTTCGGATTGGATCTCCGGAGGCATTTACCAAACACTACTAGCTACTACTTACTTTTACTTTACTGTTTTAGCATAAATAAACTAAGCAAAATTCTTCAATGTATTACTCGGCAGAATCCTTGTTTGGTATACAAAATAAATAATTATATAACCAATTAACTACTTGACTTAACCAAGCAGGAGCGGAGCCACCACACTTTCCGACTATCACAACAAGAATGAGACACTTTTTTCGAAGATAAAAAAGTGACTTTTTGCGACAGACTATTTTCATTGTTCAGCTTTTTCTTTTTGCAATGGAGGACCATCATAAATGCGTTTTTTTTCTCGCAAAAAGTGTCACTTTGTTGTAGTGTATGGAGGTCAAACGTAAATGAGAATCAAGTATATAAAATTTTTCTACTACGAATGGAGATCAATTTCACACTATTCATAATATTTTAGTTTAAACTATATTAAAAATAAAAATAGTGTATAAATACAAAAAATTTGAAAATGAATGTAGGTCATTCATTGAATCTGGATTCGCCCCTGTACCAATGCATGCCGGCTCAGGCACTAAATCACATTCTTAATTAGAGATATCAAGGTACTGTAGCAAGTAAGGGAGGGTATAAGGTACTAATTAATTAACCAACTACTTGACTTTTTCCAGTTTTATATATATTCTTGATGTGAGATAGAAAGTTAGGGAGGGTATAAGGTACTTCCAGCAAAATATGCAAGGCAAAAATCAATATTTTATTCTGTTATATATTTCTCTAATTTCTATACAAAAGGACCTAAATTTTTAAGTGAAAGTTAGAGGTACTTTTGGCATGTTTTGGCATCCAAGCAATACAAAAGAACACACTAACTCGCCTACTGGCTGAACAATCTAATAACATTGACACCTAAGCTAATCTTACTAATTAACTTAACACCTGAGCTAATTATCTTAACTAATCAATCTTACACATTTTAAGACCAATTAATGTATTGATGAGTGATCCTTTCAACCTCTTCAACATAGAAAACCTCTTAGAGAGAAAAATTACATCACAAAAAAGAGAAAAAAAAATCAACACAATCCTAACTGGCTTAACCCAACATACTAGAGCAAACTATCTATAGCAAGCATTAACAGGATATTCTTTGTTCGGGTAAACTACTAAAACTTTCTCAATATATCAATCAAATGCATCTTTTTGAAAAACTTCACAGTGACTGTGAAGTGTACAAGAAAATAATCAAATTCATCAATAAGAAAAAATAATGGGTACAATTTATAAAATACAACTGATGGAGCTTTCCTAATTTCCTAAATATGGGGTGTTTAGCTGCAACCCTTGACAAGCCTGTAAACTAAGGCCATCTCGGGCTGTCGTTATATGTTCACTAGTGGCAAAACACACATGAGGATCAGTTATTTACACACATTAGGACCTAGAGGCGATACTAACCCAGGCGATACAAATGTGTCAACTAATATGTATCGGTTATACCACTAGTGGAAAATATGGAATCAAGATTGGTTATATACGCATATTAGTATCAGAATACAACCGATTTTGATGAAGACGATATTGATACGACAATAATCTGGATCAGTTATTCAACCGATTCAGATAGAAACTATCAGAATTGGTTGTTTAAATAACCGACCCAAATAGTAACTATTAGGTTCGGTTGTTTAATATAATTGACCCAAATTCAAAAATAAAAACTTTTAGGATCGGTTATTTTAAATAACCGATCCTAATAGTAGTAATCTAGATCGGTTGTTTAAAATAACCGATCCTAATTAAAAAAAAAAACTTTTAGGATCGGTTATTTTAAACAACCGATCCTAATAGTAGTAATCTGGATCGGTTGTTTAAAATAACCGATCCTGATGTTTTATTGAAGCTAAAACAATATTTTTATTTACTTGACCAGCTTCCATATATATTTTGCTGGCCAGCATCCTAATTTTTTTTTTCACAGTAAGAAGCAATAATCAAATATCATACACACATCCTAAATTAAATATCATACACATCTTAAATTATGTTTATGCAAAGTTTACCTAAACTAGAGCTTTAGAAATAACCAAAATGTGAACTCTCTATCAACAAAAAATAAGTTTTGCATCGCTAAAGAGTAGAGTGAATTAGTTATCACTGCTTATCCCTACAAGAAGATAACACCAGAAAAAAAAAAACAAATCATCAAAGTGAATTTCTCGTATGACCCTTGAAAAAATTCCATAATTTTGGCAGCAAAAACACAATATCAAATAAATTTCAGAACTTGTCCTTGCCAAAAATAAGCCTTAGTATGACCCTCCCTCTCACGAATTGCAAAATAAGTATCTAATAGAGCACCATTGAAATCTCCTAACTTCAATTTGCAAGCCTGAAAAAATACCAACAAGATAACGTTCAAAATAAAATTTGCAAATGGAAGACAAAATTAACAACAAAGCTCTTAAATCACATGCAAATCCACTTTGTTAATAAACCTAAAAATTAATAGTAAAGCTTACTGAGCAGAGAGGGTGATGCGAGAGGGAGAGACGGAGACAGAGAAACACGGAGGAGAGGGAGAGACAGAGATAGAGAAAGAGAGAGACACAGAGGAGAGGGAGAGAGAGAGAGAGAGATGAGTTGAGACTCAAATATTTTGGCTAAGTATAGAGGTGCGAAACGAAAATAAAAATATGAGTTGAGACTCAAATATTTTGGATAAGTATAGAGGCGCGAGATGAAAATAAACCCTAGCGCTACATAAGCATTAGGATCGGTTCTCTCTAAAAACCGATCCTGATAGTATCAGGATCGGTTCTAAGCTAAGAACCGATCATAATAATCATATATTAGGATCGGTTATTAGCTTAGAACCGATCCTAACACTATCATAATTGGTTCTCTCTAAACAACCGATCCTAATTCTAAAAAAAAAACTTTTAGAATTAGAATTAGGATTTGAAAAAAAAAAAAAGTCATCGACAGTGGGATCATTGGAGGACTAATTAATCTTAAGCAACATGAATAGGTGGTTTATATTTAGAGGCCTTATTTTAAATGTTAAACTGACATAATTATAATCTGCATTTGATAAAATAATTAAGGCTTGAATTCCTTATTCTATTTGGACCTACCGACCATCGATCAGCTTTAACTTCTCTCGAAGTGAAAGTGAACCCAATAATTAAAACTGTCTAGTCATCCTTATTTTTTTCACGTTACAATTTATATTTTCTATTTCACATGCATGTTGTATTTCCAGTCATAATTTAGTGCCTTAATTTTTTCCACATGTTTATATTTGTATTAAGATGATTAATTATAACAATAATAAATGAGGAGGGATACAATTGCACCATTTTATGGTAACACACCTTATTGACACCATATGTTTTTAAGCTATTTTTGCGATTTCAAAGGCCAAACTGTCAATCCGAACCATTCAACATGATCTCTATATTAATTGGAGTTCAAATTTTATATTTTTTTGAACTTTTTTAGAATTTAGTAAGATGTGTACAAAATTGTTGTTTTAAGACAATTATGGATCATTATAATAAATAGTAAACAATTTTCAAAAAATAAAAAATTTGGTTTGCAAGCACATTTTAATATGAAAATCATGTTGAACGGTTCGGATCGACTATTTGAATTTTATTTTTTAAAATTATGTTTGAGATGTTGTTCTTTTTATTAGATAATTTTTTATGAGTGAGTCTATGGTAATATGCATATTACGATTTGGCACCATGCTACGGCTTTATATTTGAGTTTTCAAATTCTAACGGTCAATCTAAACCGTTCATCTTGTTCTCCATATTAATATGTGTTTGGAGACCAAATTTTACATTTTTTGAAATTTTTTTACTATTTTTTCAGATTTATTGAAAACCACTGTTTTTAGATGGTCCAGAATTTTCAGATCAAGTGATTTTCTAAATAACTAAAAAAATAGTAAAAAAATTTCAAAAAATGCAAAATTTGGTCTCCAAACACATATTAATATGGATAATAAGATGAACGGTTCGGATCGACCGTTAGGATTTGAAAACTCGAATATAGAGCCGTAGCATGGTAACAACCCGTGATATGCATAGTACCATAGACTTACTCATTTTTTATTGATTATATTTCTTACGGAGAATTTTCTATTGAGAATATATGCATTGTTTTGCTGATAAATTAACTTTATTAAAACAACCAAAATAGTATATTACAACAAAAGAAAAGATTGCCAACTCAACCACATAACACTATTATCAACCAAATGCATCACTACAAATTAAAATAAGAATGAACAACATAACATGGCTGACCAACATATCTAATTAATTATAACTATTTATTCATTTTGGCTTACTTTTTTTTATATATATAAATAATTTAAATTTGTCTCAATTAAAGCATGTAGTAGGAACTATCTAATTTTGTATTTCTTAACGTCTTATATGAAACTTATTTAGGCTGTTTTTTTTATAAACTTATCTATCAGGATCAGTTCTCTCAAAACAACCGATCCTAATTAAAAAAAACTTTTAGGATCGGTTGTTAAAAATAACCGATCCTAAAAGTTTTGTTTTTTTTAGAATTAGGATCGGTTGTTTAGAGAGAACTGATTCTGATAGTATCAGGATCACTATCGGGATTGATTTTTAGAGAGAATCGATCCTAAAAGTGCATAAATTAGGAACAGTTGACCAAAAAACCCATTTTTAGGATCGGTTTTATTAATAAAACCGATCCAGATAGGTATTAATATCGGTTGGTTCCTATAGACGATCCAGATAGGCCGATCCTGATTCCAGTTTTTCCATTAGTGTACAACCGATACTAAAAGTATGAATCAGGATCAACTCTTTAATAACTGATACAAATACTAACATTTGGATCGACTGTTTACAAATAACATATCCTAATGGGGATTAATCTGGATCGGGTTGTTAAAATAATATATGATGCGCGCAAAAGCGTATGCACAAAGTTTCAGTACAATAAGATGTACCTTTTAAACCTTTAACACGCGTTTGAGTTAAATTGCAAGTGCACAATTCTATCAAAGTAGTATTTTAGGTATCGATCCACAGGGAGTACGATAAAAACTTAGTTCAAACTTTAGTAATAAATTTCAGAAAATAAAATAAAGTAAAGTGCAATAAAAGTAAATTGGGGGGTTTGTTCTAACAATTCCTAAGGTTGGGTTCAATACCCAAAAGAAAGGAGTTTGAAACAATAATTGTAAATAAAAGTAAAAGAAAGGAATTGATTTGCTTTCAAGATTTAGAGATCTAGGGGTCTTTGGTCTACAATTCCTTGCTAACTCTATTAATTCGGTATTTGTTTGAATTCATGTATGATTTGACGAGGTTTCTAACCTAATATGTTATTAAGGGTTACTTTCATAAATTAATAACGTGCCTAGGTAATTCGGACTTCTCGATTAGGTTCCTCACCCTAGCTACCTAGACCCATTGAGCGCTTGTAGTCTCTCTTCTCCTCAAATATTGGTACTTCGCAATTAAGTCCATCATACCAATACCCGATTCGAATTGAGATGTCCTAATTAGGGTTTGGCTTCTCGTTTAGGTTCCTCACCAAGTTCCTAACCTTAATTTCTATAGTTCTGGCTTAGATTAAATTAGTTATAATCTTAACCTAAACCTAAGGTATTTGCATTCATAGTTTGGTACTATCCTATTGATCACAGTCAATTTTGGTTCTTTCGAATCCAAAACGGGATACTACAATTCAAGTACTAACTATGTAATTAACACAAATTATTTAATCACAGAAATTAACAATCAAATCCCATAAAACAATCATAATAAAAACAAATAACCGAATAAAATAGAATTAAACAAGTTCATGCATTGACCTAAACCCCTAGAGAGAGAACTACTCCCTCATGGAGTGATCCATTACAAAAATTGGCAAAATAAGAAGAAATGAAATAAAGGAAGTAATTACACCCTTTGATAAATCAAAAACCTCTATCTTGCCGACTTCTTGCTCAGGAAACCCTTCTTCTCCTTGGCTGAAGCCTTTCCTTTTCTCCAGGATTTATTGCTCAGAATTGTGTGTGTGTGTAGAGAGAGAATGAAAGAATGAGCATTGTGGATGGAGAATGAACACCCCCTTTTATAGCCAAAGACCATGCCCAATTAAGAGCCTAGAAAGTGGAGTTAGTGGGTGTTATATTTGGATTGTTTCCCAGGATTCCCTGTCCACATTTAACTGTAACACACGTCCATGAAGTGCCAAAAATAGAACCCGTGTTGAAACTGTGTAAATTTGGCATTTCTGCGGCTCCAGTGCGGATGGCTGATCCGCACTGCGGGTGGTCTCATCCGCATTGGCTCTAAGTTTCCTTATTTAACTTGTGCGAATTAGTTGAATGCGGATGACAGTGCGGATGGCTGATCCGCACTGCGGGTGGATTCTGCTTTTCAAACATGTTCTGAAATCGGCTAAGTATTGAGTGCGGCTGGGCTGACCCGCACTGCGGGTGGTTTGATTCGCACTGGTGGGTATTTTCGCCATTTTTCATCATTTCCTGCAATGAAAAGCCAAACAACCGTAGTAACTTGATTCTAGGTATATTTAAATCACTTTATATTAAAAATACAAGATATTTGGGGTTGTTTTTTTAATAAAACCTAGATTAAATGTGTATATAATTTATGCTTATCAATATATCCTAATGGATACTAATCTGGATCGGTTTATTAAAGAACCGATTCTAATAGATACTATATGGATCGTTTTATATCCCAAATAATCCTTCCTGATTTGTTATTGTATTTAATTTTTTTTATTTGACCAGCTTTCATATATTTTGCTGGCCTATATAGGAAATTATCCCATGTTTTTTCTTGCACAATAAGAAGCAATCATCAAATATCATACACATCCTAAATTATTACAAAAATATCATGTTCATGTAAAGTTTACACCACATCCTAGAATTAAACTCCTAAATTATTACAAATTATCACATCCTAAATTATTTTATTTTTTTGAATTAGTACTTCCTTTAAGAAAAATTTACCCCACACTATGTGAATGTGGTCCATGCTTGAGATACTGTAGCTCGCAGGAAAGTCCTGCATTTTTTAAATGATATAAGAGCACAATTAATTGTGTATTTAATTATATTTGAAGCAACTATGCTTACTTTTGGAAAATATATAAATGCATATATACCTTTAAGTTCGAAAAAACATCGAGGAAGTAATTTATTATGTCATAATATATAAATGCAAGAACAACATGACATAATATCCACATTCTCAATGGTCACATTGTTGTGGGCACTATATTACACATCAAGACAGTTAAAAAATTAAACAAGTTTGAAGAAAATTGAAATGGATGTTAAGGAGTATACAAATGGCTTATATGTCTGGATTTTCACCAATTTTTACATTTAGGTCCCTATAATCATATCTCAGCCAAATTTCACCTTTTTTACATCTAATTAAGTCCCTCTGAGTAATTTAACATCATCAACTTAGCAATTTACAAACAATGAGAGAAATTCAATAATAACTATTACCTTGCAATGTGTAACCTTCAATTTAGCAGTTTTACCAAGTCCTCCTATACATGTTTCAACTAGGAAGGGACTGTTGAAATATTAATACAGTGAACAATTAATACTTACAAGAGATATTTAAAATGATTGGCAAATAAAAGTTTGAAACACTTACTCCACGAGCGCATCGATGATCTTCAGTCTTCTTGCATGCTTCTTATCAGAATTGGACACGTACAATTCACTTTCTCTTGGCATAAGCACGACCAATATCAGAATTGGACACGTACAATTCATATTCTATAATTTCTATGAAATGAAAGAAATTTAATAAAATTAGGATATATATACATAGCACTAAGATTTTTAGACAGGTTTGGTCTAAGATTTTTGGATGGTTTACATAGATTTAAAACTAGATCAGGTTGTTCTTAGCATTCATACTGCCTACATAACATATACAGCTTGGAATGAGTGTTTAAATTTCTCACTTGTAAACTTGAAATCCTATAATAATTTTGTCACATATAATCACATATATATTGTACAGTGAGTTTAATATCAGTAATTAATTGCGCCTAATCAAATTAAGAAATTTCAGTAATTAATTGGACAATTGTTGCATATTTATAACGGTGTTTTTCAATAAGAAATTTCAGAAGGGGCATATTTAAAACCAACCACGTGAAAATATGAAATTAAATGAAATAAGCTTTGCCAAGAGGGCAAAGCCAAATTAAGTATCTGTTGAAGCATGACCGGTATCTAGATTTGGAGAGGGTGACGAGACTGGTGGCACTTGTTGGCAGTGGCCGGTGCGATGAGGCCGGTGAGAGAGCAGTGAATGAGAAAGAGAGACGGAGCCAGAGAGAGAGACACGGAGGTGTTGAGAGAGCGAAATGAAAATGAGAGAGATTGGGATAGGCGGAGTTTAATTTTCGCTAAGTTGAGAATGAGAGAATTAAGTGGTGCGAAATGAAAATAATAACCCTAGGCAGCGCCAAAATGAATCTAGTTTTAAGAACAGTTCATTATTAACAACTGATCCTAATTCATTTGAAAAATTATTTGTGCAGCCGTTAAAAACCTAGTTTTAATTTGCATTGTGGGAAGGGTAATGAAAAGAAGAGTTATTAGGATTAGTTAATTTCAAAAAAACATTCCTAGAAACAATCAGAGTCGGTTATATAGAAAATTGATCCTAATGTAGGCACTATTAGGATTGATTATACATAAAGCCAATCCTAAAACCAATCAGTGTCGGTTAAAAAATAACAATCCTAATGAAGCAGGATACCATTAGTGTCGGTCAAATAAATAATCGATCCTAAAAACAATCAAGATTGCATGTTCTAAAAGACTGATACTAATAACGAACAATCAGGATCGGTTTATTGTAAATAACTGATCATGATTTGGCTAGAGCTTTTAGTATCGATTGTTTATGGATAACCGATCCCGATAGTTCCTTTCAAGATCGGTTGTTTATGAAGCCCAATCCAGATATATATCAGTATTCTAAACTAGCCAGGGGCAGAATTGGGGGTGCAAGCGGGGGCCAGACACCTCCCATCAAACTATAAATGTTTGAAACTATAGATATATGCATCAACTATTTATAGACAGTTGTTTACAGATGCATACCGATTAGCACTCCCCAAAAACCCCCCAAAAAATTTCAACCCCAACCCAAATTCAAATCTTGGTTCTGCTCCTAAAACTATGGTTCCAGGCAGGAATATGACACGTCCCGCTATGTATGCACGGTTTTGAATCATATATACAAAAAGTATATCATTACATATATAATTTAAACAATAGTATGCAAGATATACACATCAATAATGAACTTCCAGGATCAAATAAGCAATTTGAATGTATTATGCAAATTTCTGAAAGAAATAAATTAATACAGACCATTAATAAATGAGGAGGGTTCTAATGCTTTATCTTTTTCATACCTCATCATATCTCATATTTTATATCTTTATTTTCAAAGTCCAAATTGTCGATCCGAACCATTCAACATAATATTTATACTAAAATATGCATGAAGATGCAATTTTATATTTTTGGAAATTTTTTTACTATTTTTTAAGATAGGTACAAAATCACTGTTTTTGAACCATTCAAAAACCAGTGATTTTCTTCCCATCTTAAAAAGTAGTAAAAAAATTTCAAAAATTATAAAATTTCATCGCTAATCATATTTTAGTATATATATCATGTTGAACAGTTTGGATCGACAATTTGAACTAATTTGGAAACAAAGATATAATTAAAATATGAGATATAATGAGGTATATAAGACATGGGGCATTGGAACTCTCTCTTAGTAAATAAGTATCAAATGCTAATTAATGTGAATAGCCAAACATATAGACAACCAATGCATGGATAAATTTTAATACCGAGTTTAGGCTAAAAACATAGAAATATGATTTATAGTATTAATGTGCATGCAGTAGTGCATGTTGAGACGTCTAGATCTCCTAACAACAAGTAATCTCTCAAATGATCCCACAATACCATTGTGAAAACATGCATATATTGATGATAATCACTCGATCAGTGTGTGGTATTTAATTAGATCCAGCCTCTAAGGTATACTTAGTTCTTCATAACAGAATATAATAATGAGACAATATATGCAAGGGATACTGTCGGTATACCGTCGTAGATACTATCGTCGCTAATAGAAAAAACACCTTATATCAGTATACCCTCACGGATACTGCCCTATTATTGTAGTTATGTATATAATTAATAACAAGTCTATAAAAAAACGTACGATATAAATCATAATAAAAGAAAAAAATTTAACTAAATATTGTGCTAAGTTAAAATATGTCATAAAATGTAAAGCAATGATAAATACAAAAAGTGGTGCTTTTGTACTCTCTTCATTTCATCTACCGTCAGCGTTACAGAAGGAAAAGGCACAATTCATTTGATAAATAATTTTCTATAACTATTCTATGTTTTAATGTGCTCACCTTTGCCTCAACGCTTCCTTCAGCTGGTAACATAGAAAATTATGGGTATTCATTGGAAATTGTTTATAGCTATTTGCATAGGATACTAATATTTTTTCTTGAAAAAATCTACATTTTTACGTGTTTCTATAGTTCTAGGACAGTTGTGCTTAGGTTAATGCTTGAAAAATAGAGCTCTTACACCCTTTATATATCAGCATTACAAAGCTGATATATGCTGGACAACATAAATACCATAGTGGGAATTATCGGCCGATACCGATCCGGATCGGCCGATATGTGTCGGTCTCGGTCAACATCGATCTGATACTGAGCCGATACTCATGGATTTTCTATTTTTTCGTCCAATTTATGCTATTTTGATCTTATTCTGGTCATTATTCGTCTGAAAACTTGAATTCGTAATTGATTAAATAGAGAATAAATTATGCACATGATGAAAACTCATCACATTCATTGATTAAATAGAGTATCAAGTATCAACAATGTTGAAATAGAGAAATATAAACCCGTGATTAAATATGTTAATAATATTTCATTTGGTTCTACAATGTCTTCTTTTTTTGTTCCGGACAACAATATCTCAATTTTTATCATAATACAAATGACGATGAAATGATCCAGCCAGCATGACATAGTTTCTGGCAGTGAAAGAGTGTGTTTATAGTTTTAATGCTTGTATTATATTGTATTAGTGGATTATTTGATTGTAATCATTTATCTAAACATAAATTATTGACAAATTATTTGATTGTAATCATTTATATAAAAAGTTCAATTTTTCAATTCGAATTGGCCGATAACCCGTATTGATATCTGCTAGGACTGATCTCCATATGGATAATTCCTACTGGGCCTGTTCGGCACACAGAGAATAGAAGAATAGACTGGAATTAAGGTCTAATTCCTGCCGAACAGAGCTGGAATGAGTTAGAATAGAAGCATCGGAATAGAGCTTTTTCTCAGATTTTTAATTCTAAGGGGGAGCTGGAATAAAGAATTGGAGTGAAATAGAGACTAAAGAAATACTTCTACTCATATTTTGATAATGTGGCAGATTTTTTTCCACTTTTTTCAATTTCAGAGGAGAAAGAAAAGTGGAGCACTTTTGAATTTAATTCTTTATTTTAATGAAAAAAAAAATGTCACTATTCCACCGTAAAGTTGCCAAACATATTTTGAATATGTGAGAATAGTCCTCTCTTCTCAATTCTACAATTCCTCTATTCCACTTTAATTCTATGCCATATCGAACAGGCCCACTAAGATAAATACCTAGCGAATAGTAGCGAATAGTAGCTTACTTCAAGGCCTCACTATACAAATAGGAACCAAAATTTCGTGGGCCTGTGCATGTATTAATTAGTTGCTTATTGATTTCGCCCTCCGTCTCTCTCACTCTCTCTCTGGCCTCTCTCAATATGTCTTGTAGAAACTTCATTAATTGAGTACACAGTGACATTGATTGGCACCACGAAAGAGGTATGATATACTTGATAGCTAGAGAGCATTTACAGCCGGGGTATCGTGGTCTTCTTAAATGCCAAAAATGGCAGACGATAAGAGTATGTACGAATTTTGCTACTGTTTTAATAAATCCAGGCACTTAGCCATATATTCCCTGAAAAGTTCATTCAAAACAATAAAAAGCATGCAAAGTGAAAAGCTGAGGGCATGGAAAGATCAAAGGGGAACATAGAAGGGAAAAACTGCTGCCATAAGAATATTAAAAAACATGCATGAATTAAATATGTATCATTTTTGTTTTGGGCGACATGCAACTGAAGAGGCACTTCACAGCATCTTAACAGCTTTAAATTGGAGAGAGAGAGAGAGAGAGAATCTAGTGTGAGATAGAGAAGTTAAATGATGAATTGAATGAGAGGAAAGAGAACAATTTAAATGATGAATTGAATAAGATGAAAGTTGCTGCCTTGATTTTCATGGAGTGGTAGAATTAATAAAGGCGACCCCAAGCAATCTATGCTAGGTATATGGGGACAAAGTGGCCTACTCTCCAAAACAAGTATTCTGTACTTGTCTTCAATAAAGACTATCTTAAATTATATATCAGCCTTCAAGGGTTTCCTCCGTTAATTAACCATACGATCGAGTAATACGGAATTCACATCCCCTCAGGTTACCTGACTGAGTACAATTGAATCTGACGGTCTGAAATTGAAATTTTTAACTTGGCACGAATCTCAAAGCACAAATGATACTGCCCCCTAACGCCATCCGAGCACCCACCGGTTGAAATTAAATTTGGACCGTCCATTCCAATTGTGTTGAGTCCGTAACTGATATAAATCCGGAGCGCTCTCCCTTTTTCTTAGAAGCTTCACTGAATGCAAGGTAAATCATATCAAGAAAAGCAGCAAATACGGATCCGTAGTGCTCTCCCTTTTTCTTAGAAACTTTGCTGAATTCAAAGTAAATCATATCGCCTGCTCTATGTCATCAAATTATTTATCATACCGCGTCATAAGTGCATAAATTTTAGAGAAGCAGATAATTAATGGAAGCACAGAAAAGGATCGATGTTGTCCATTTCCTTTCCGAATTGAGACTATATATAAGATATCCCATCATTTAACTACAATCCAGTTGGTGCATGCATGTTTTGTTTTCGAGGAGGATTTAAATGTCTCTATTTTTTGTGTCTTTATTATGTTTTAATTTTTTAAAACTTTAACAATTCAAAATTTAAAACTTAAAACTCAAAATAAAACCATTAGATGTGATCTATGTTATTTTCTCTATGTGCTCATAAAAAATTATGACATTTTAATTTATTTTTTATGTGAATCAATAAGTTCAAAAATTAACGTCTAGAAATCATTCATATCAATGCATTTTTTACAAGCTCTTAATGACAATCAAAATAAAATTGAAATATCATAATTTTTTACACGTGCATAAATAAAATGACGTAAATTGTATCCAACAGTTTTATTTTGACTTTTAAGTTTTAAATTTTGAGTTATTAAAGTTTAAAAAAATAGAGGCATGATGGAGACACAAAAAATGGAGACATTTGAATCCTCCTCTTTGTTTTTACATTATTAATGGCGTCTCTCAGTTGAGTTTCTCAGGTTGAATTGATTTTCTTTTAATGCTGGTTTAAATGCATGCATCTTTTTAATTAATGTGTTTACAGTCCCATGGATACTTATTTGGCATTTATATAATAATTAAAAAAGTAACGCATTATGTTACAAAGATAGCATAGAAGTAAATGGTAAATTATTTTAATTATTTTAAAAAAAGAACTTATGATAATCTCAAAACGAATTTCCTTTTAGACGTCAAATTAAATCTTGTTCGCTTCGTAAAGAGGCGAGACCTAACCTTTGTTATTAATATTCTTGTTGGTTGTTGCTATCATTTGGTTTCTCTCGTCTCTTTCTCTCTGTTTTTTTTTTAAATAAAAACGAGAGGAGTTATAATTTCATCATATCGTCTACATTTCTTACCTACATTTTCAGTTTTCAGGTGTATGGATATATATATATATAGAGAGAGAGATGGACTACAGTGAGTTGCGAAGTAAAGTAACTATTTTACTTCAGACTTATATTTTGTGATTTTAAAGTTCAAAACGTCGATCTGAACCGTTCATCTTGTTCTCCATATTGAAATGTGCTTGGAGACCAAATTTTACATTTTTTGAACTTTTTTACTATTTATTAAGCAATTTTGAAAGTTGCTGATCTGATGGTCCAGAAAATTTTACTGTTTTTTACTGTTCACAGCAAAACAACAATTTTCAAAAATGCTTAATAAATAGTAAAAAAATTCAAAAAATATAAAATTTGGTCTCCAAGCACATTTAAATATGGATTAAATATCTAATGGTTTGGATTGGTCATTTGAATTTTCAAAATAAAAATACGACGTGAAGTAGAAACGCATTTTACTTCGCAACTCACCCACTTTAATTTCAAATTAAAACACATACTTTAATTTGCAAAGCATGCTAGCCTTACTCTCTCTCTATATATATAAAGGTTGGCTACCACTTCCATAAGTATATGAGGACATATGCTTATAAGTCATTTTTGCATTTTTAATGTCCAAATGGTCAATCTTAAACGCTCAACATGTTCTCCATACTAGAATGTGCTTGGAGACCAAATTTTATATTTTTTGAAACTTTTTTACTATTTTTTTAGAATTTTTTAAAATAGTTATAAAAAAATATTAAAAATAATAAATATAAATGAAAAACCTTGTTTTGATTTTTTTTGAAAAAATAGTAAAAAAAAATTCAAAAAATGTAAAATTTGGTCTCCAAACACATATTAGTATGGAGAACATGTTGAGCTCTTTAGATTGACCATTTAGACATTGCAAATGCAAAAATGACTTGTAAGCATATGCTCTAATATGTTTATGAAAGTAGAACAGTCAATCTCTCTCTCTCTCTCTCTCTCTCTATATATATATATGAGTAAGGCTACGGTGAGTTGCGAAGTAACACATTTTTACTTCACGCAATATCTTCATTTTCAAAGTTCAAATAGCCGATCTAAACCATTAGATATTTAATCTATAATAAAATATGCTTGGAAACTAAATTTTATATATATATTTTTTTTACTATTTATTAAGGCACTTTGAAAATCTGAAAATTCGGATGAACAGTAAAAACAGTAAAAAAATTTGGACTGCTGGATCGGCGATTTTTAAAGTGGCTTAATAAATAGTAAAAAATATTCAAAAAAAATGTAAAATTTGGTCTCCAAGCACATTTCAATATGGAGATCATATTGAGCGGTTCGGATCAACATTTTGAATTTTAAAATCGCAAAATATGAGCGTGAAGTAAAATAGTCGCTTTGCTTCACAACTCACCGTAGTCCAACTCTCTCTTTATATATATATATACATATTGAGGAAAAAAAAAAGGTGTATGAATATATTTATCAAAACAATATTTATACCTTATGCATGGACGAACCCATGTTGCGGTGAATGCGTATCCTCTGCATTAACTCAAAAATGAATATTTTGAGTTAATAAATCTCAACCGTGTGATTTTAAACGAAAACAATTCGGTTCCTATTTGTGATATAGGGTCCTTTAATATTAGTGCAAATTTGGTCTGCACAAATCTTAAAACATATCGAATGATTAAGATTCATTACCTCGAAAGATTCCTTCTTGAGTTAATGCAGAGGATACGAATTCTGTTGCGGCATGGTAGGCTCTGCCGACCCTTAATTTTCAACATATTAGTAAGTGCATATTTGTCTCTAAATTTATTAAATTTAATACCTAATGTAAAATTTACCTAGACTTAAATATCTGAAGAGAAAAAGAATAATTTCATTCGTAATTTTGTTCCTATGCTTGTCCAAGTTCCAACTCTCAGAATCCGACACTAATTACTTGGAATAAAATCTTTGGAATGTGCAGTTTTATCGAGAATATTTTCTCTTGTAAGAAACCCACAAGTGAGAATTTATGCATACAATAATTCTCTAATTTGCAAGAAAAAAATATTAATGTTAAGAAACAGTATGTTCACCGTTTCAAATGGGTGGCTATTTATTTCCTTTAATGTTTAGTCATGTAAACCAATAGCAATTAAGATACCCTAAACTAAATAGTTATAAACAGAGAAAAACAGAGGAAACAGAGGAAACAGAGGAAACAGAGGAGTCTCTGAGGTTGCCATTATTCTTTCATGTTACTAACTGTTTCTGAAGATTTTTTTTACGGAATTACAATAGTCAACAATAACATTAAAAATTTTTTTTTATAAAACATATAGGCATAATTTAATTACTTCTAAAACTTTAAAGAATTAAAGTTGTGTGCATATATTAAAACATTATAGTGTCACAATAATACATTACACAAGTTGAAGTGAAAACACAAGATAAAAAAGCAAATAGTTCTTTGATCGAAGCACTCATTCACATTTGTTATGTTCTCTTAAATTTGTTCAAGTTGCCACTTGCCAGTAAGGCAGCAATTTTTTATTTTTATTAGAAGAACTTTCATCAATTTATTATTTGAGGTGAGTAGACTAGATCTGTGTATTCCTCTATCCCTTTTTTAGGTGCTTTAATGTTGCGTATTTCTCCTCCAAACAAAAAAAAAAAATCTTCTTAGATGCATATATCTAGTCTTTGAGATTTTTAAATAACCCTGCTACTTACTTTTGTGAGAAAAGTAAAATCTAGTCCACCAATTTCTATTAAAAGAAATCTCATACTAAAAACCCTATTACCTTTGAATTTCTTTTTTTTAGATGCTAATAAACAAAATCGGAACACTAAATGCATGAGTTTCGAATTTGAACAAATGATTGGACCAGACTGCGCACATGCATTCAATTTTTTTTTTCTTAATGCGTGAATTTTGACAGAACAGAACACTACTTGTATTCGGTCCAAAACATTTACCTTCATACATACAGGGGCGGAGCTAGACTTTCAATATATGAGAGTTAAATATGAATGGAAGTCAATCTTATAAAAGTTTCATGCGAAGTATGAGGATCAATTTTTCAATATCCATAGCATTTTACACTGAATTATATATAAAATCATGTATATTTGTGAGGATATCTGTGATATACACTACAAGAATATATATGTACAAAATTTTTTAAAATTAATGGAGTTAATTGACCCCATTCTTCCTTACTAAATCCGCCATTGCCTTTATAAGCATATTTATGTATTCAAAATTCTGAGATAGTCTTGTATAATTTTTAAGCATGAAATACATGCCAGTGATATACTAAGGAACCATAAAGTTCAAACAATTACGTTTTATCTAGAGATTAAACAATTACGTCTTATCTAGAGATCAAACGCTTATACCCCGGAGAAGAAGAAACAATTCCCATCTTAATCTAAGGACCGTCCTATGTCAAAAGTCAACCATAAACTTAAATCTGAAATGCATAACATAATACCTGATTCTATAGATGTTTTCATGGAATAACTTGATCCTTTGAGAGATCGCCTACCATCTTTATGAGTGTGAGACAAGTCTTCAATGACAAAAAATCCTCTTCTTATCGGTTTGTCGTATGGTTGTAGGAATAGATCTTCCAAGATAATAAAAAGTGGCCCTTGAGAGATCATCTCTAATTTTCTTAATGGATCTTTCTCTCTTTTCTTTGATGGTGGAAGAAAAAGAAGAGAAGACACTCAGATTCTGTCTAAAATAACTACTAAGAAATCTGAGTTGTGTATTGTATTTTCTCTGATAGGGAGTGCTAAGCACTGCAATTGCAACAATCAGAGAGCATGATATCCTGAAAAAAAAAATGCAACATTCAGATAATCAGAGAGAAAATTTTGAAATCTTGACAGCTACTGTAAGGTATAATTTTTGTATCATTATATATATATCAGATATATCTTTATTAAATAATTTTCTTTTGCTGCGAAATGATGGCAGCCACGTACTGTCCTCTTTTTAACGGTTTTGCTTTAACTCTTCGGCTTAGTTTCATCTCTCAATTTTTATTATAAATCTAAAAAAAAAATGTCATATAGTTCATTTACCCTATTTCGGTTTCCCTTCGTCTCAAGAAAAAAAGAGCAGGCGTTATAGCACAATTTTATAAGTCATCTGATATTTCTAACTCACATATATAGTTTCAATTTATCTAAAATCTAATTTTATCTATTTGTAGTTCAAGAAGATATAGAAATAATTAATAAGTATGCGACTCTGAAAAGTCATAAAAAATAGCATCTCTTTATTGCGTTTGCCAATTTTTTTTTTTTTTTTGTAATCGATGTGTTGACAACATAAATTAACAACAAAAGAAAGTTTTAAAGGAGCAGTAAGCCAAATCATTCTTGTATTTTCTAATAACATTTAACAATTAATTTTCTTTTATATATCTCATACGAACTTAATTATATACGTAATTCCTACTATAATTAGTAGAATTTTAAAGACGGATAAATTGAGTATAAATTAAAGAGTAGGTTTTATTTCTGTACTCAAAATTAAGTTTAATTATTGTTATCAAAATAATACCTCTCTTTTAATATACAAGTTGAGGTATCTATATGTTAAAAATCCAATCAAAAAATCTATATGTTAAAAAAAGTTTGAAAAGACTATAGCGCTCTCCATTTTTCTTAGAAGCTCTGCTGAATACAAGGTAAATCATATTGCCTGCTTTATGTCAGTGTTGTAAATAATGATATACTTGTCAAATGGATATGATATCACCAAGCGATTATTCACGAATAATAAAGAATAATCGGATATAATCAAAAGTAATCGGCCGATATTTATTTGAGAAAATCAATGACGATTTGATCACCGCCAACAACTAATCGGACGATTAATCAGTCTAAACGGACGTTTTTTACAACACTGCTCTAGGTCATCAAATTAATTATATGAATTATTTATACACATACACAGAACTAGAATCTGGCAAGCTGCTAGTGCCAAAAAAGGGAAAAGAAAAAAGAACTAGGAGCTGCCGGTACAAGATTATGTTTAGTGTCTTACCAGAATTTATATCAACGGTTCGATCTGATCGAATAAGAGGCACTGATAAATTAGAACGATAATTTATTTCTTCACTAGATTTCTTTTTTTATTATTTATTTTATCATACTTCCATATATACGTGCATAAATTTTACCGAACCAGATAATTAATGGACCACAGATAAGGATCGATGTTATCCATTTTCTTTCCAAATTGAGACTATATATAAGATGAGGGTTCAAATTCCTCCATTTTTTTTACCTCTACTATGTTTTTATTTTTAAAAACTTCAATAATTTAAAATTTAAAATTTAAAATAAAATCATTGAATATGATTTATGTTATTTTATCTATATATATGTAAAAAATTATAACATTTCAATTTTATTTTAATTGTTATCGAGAGCTTGTAATTACCAGAGTGTTACAAATACAAGTGTTCTGTGTTTTGTCAACATGCACGCACGAAGAAAAAAAATTGAATGCATGTTTGCAGTCCGGTCCAATCATTTGTTCAAATTTGAAACTCATGCATTTAGTGTTCCAATTTTTTGTTTTAGCATCTAAAAAAAAGAAATTGAAAGGTAGCAGGGTTTTTAGTATGAGATTTCTTTTAATAGATAGAAGTTGGTGGACTAGATTTCACTTTCTCACAAAAATAAGTAGCAGGGTTATTTAAAAATCTCAAAGAACTATTTGCTTTTTTATCTTGTGTTTTCACTTCAACTTGTGTAATGTATTATTGTGATACTATAATGTTTTAATATATGCACACAGTTTTAATTCTTTAAAGTTTTAGAAGTAATTAAATTATGCCTATATGCTTCATAAAAAAAAAAAAAAAAAAAAAAAAAAAAACTTAAAAAAAATGTTATTATTAACTATTGTAATTCCGTCAAAACAAAATATTCTTCAGAAACAGATAGTAACATGAAAGAATAATGGCAACCTCAGTGATTCCTCTGTTTTTCTTTGTTTATAACGATTTACTTTCGGGTATATTAACTGATATTGGTTTACATGACTAACCAAAAAAATAAATAAATAGCCACCCTTTTGAAACGGTGAACACACTGTTTCTTAACATTATATAATTTTTTCTTGCAAATTAGAGAATTATTGTATGCGTAAATTCTCACTTATGGGTTTCTTACAAGAGAAAATATTTCTGAACTCCTTATATGCATCTGAAATCATTTATAAGAAATTTAAGTTAAATATTTTGTCAAATAAATAAAACTGCAAATTCCAAAGATTTTAGGGATAATTTCATATATACCACTCAAAAACTGTGAAATTACGTATTTACCATCTAAATTTCTATAATTACATATTTACCATCTAAATATCTAATAATTCACATATTTATCCAATTAATAAAAAATGAGATTAATTAAATTTAAGATTATATAATATATAATTAATATGTTATTTAGACTCTTCTCATTCTCTGCCCCTTCCTCTTTTGTGCACAGATTTTCCTTCCGTCTCTTTTAACGTAACTTTCCATTTACGCTTAAACTCTCCTCATCTCATTTCTTTTGCTTAAACTCGGAGAAAAGGGGACTTAGATTTAAGGATTCAAACTCCAGCTTGATCGTCTAAAAACAATGTAACCACTCCAACTTTTCCAACAAAACAACTCATATTGAATTCGGCGATAATATCGTAACCTGTTATCAAAGTAGTAACTGATTTTGAGAATCTGTGTTTTGTTACTAGCTTAGTATGGAATATATGTTTTTAATCTTTTATATTGGGTATAAAGGAAAATGATTTTAAGGAAAAAAAATAGGGTGTTAAGTTAATCTTTAATTAATTATAGTTTTAAGAAAATTAAACATAATTAATCTGAGTTTCGAGAATATTTGATATATACTAAAGTTATATTGAATAAATATGTGAGTTATTAGATTTTTAGATGATAAATATGTAATTACAAAAATTTGGATAATAAATATGTAATTTCACAATTTTTGAGTGGTACATATGAAATTCTCCCAAATTTCAAAGGCACCAGATCAGTCTTCTTTGTAGAAAGAGCTCACTCATAGTTAATTAAGTATATATTGTGATCAGCGGTTGGACTGTTATTGTGTGGTCTTAGTCTACCAAAAAAAAAATGTACGAAGCTAATGTAAAATGACGGAAATTAGACTATCAGATAAAAATCGTGAGGTTTTAATTATATATCAAGATTGTAAACGTTGTAGGTTTTAAATTTGGAGAGCCGATAGTACCTTTTTGACATAAATACATTTGGGATAGCAACATATCGGAATAAATGACCATGTCAAGTTATTGTAACTAACATATATGAGGCCATTTAATATAAATGAATGTGTTCAGTTGGAGCCTTGGAGGACATATTTAATGTATTGTTCATCAATTATGGCACAATTTAATTAATAGAGCCGTCAACGATTCCTCTTCCCCAATTCCACTATTAGATCTCTCCTCTCTTAACTCCAATATCCGTACAAGATCTTTCTTCCTAAATGGAGTACAGCTTGTCGGCATCAAATCATTCTGAGTGTCATTGCTGTTGGCTATCGGCATTTTATTTTTACACGTTTTGTAAAATATTTTAACAAAAATAATCAGAGTTAAAGCTAAAATTTTAAAAATACTTAAACTTTGAAAAAAAAATTTGCGGATTCGAATTTTTATTTCAAACTGTGAAATTTTTCTACGGTTCCAAATTTTCAGTCCAAACCTTGAATATGTTCCATGGCTTGGGGGCGGGGGGAGGGGGGTATAAATAGGTAGAGGCAGCAGTTTATCTCTCCTCCCATTTTATTTTCTCAAATTTACACTCTCTTTCTTCAAATTTGAAAATTCTCCAATTTTTCTTCTCTGTTCACCATATTTGCAGGTAAGCCCCTATATTTAAAAAAAATTTCACTTGTAGTGTAAAAATAGTTGTAAATTAGTCCAATTAAAGTTAGTTAGTTGAATTAGTGTTAATTAGTTATAATTAGGGTTAATTAATTACGGTACCAATTTAGTGGTAATTAGTGTTAATGTAGGTACCAAAATTATTTGTAATTAGTGATAATTAAGGTAGCAAAGTTAGTTTTAATTTTATTTTTATTTTTTTAGGAAATTTTTTTACCGTAATTAGTGTTAATTAGTTATAATTAGGGTTAATTAATTAAGGTACCAATTTAGTGGTAATTGGTGTTAATGTAGGTACCAAATTAGTTGTAATTAGTGATAATTAAGGTACCAAAGTTAGTTTTAATTTTATTTTGAAATTTTTAGTCCAAAATTTTATCGTAATTAGTGTATTTATCAAAATTTTACCGCAATTAGCGTATTTAAACTAATTTGAGTATAGTTTTGCTTGTTTTAGCATATTTTACTCGAATAAGAATATTTTTACCGTAATTAGCGTATTTTAGCATATTTTTACTACAATTTGACCCAAATAAGCATATTTTTATCATAAGTAGCGTATTTTAGCATATTCTTACCGCAACTAGTGTATTTTAAGCCAATTTGAGTATATTTTTGCTTGTTTTAGCATATTTTACCCGAATAACATATTTTTTTCATATTAGCATAATTTAGCATATTTTTACCGCAATTAACTTATTTTAGCATATTTTAGTATATTTTTGCTTGTTTTAGAATATTTTAGTCGAGTAACATATTTTTTTTCATATTAGCATATTTTAGCATATTTTTACTGCAATTAACATATTTTAGCATATTTTAGTATATTTTCGCTTGTTTTAGCATATTTTAGCCGAATAACATATTTTTCATATTAGCGTAATTTAACATATTTTTACTGCAATTAGCGTATTTTATCATATTTGACCCCAATAACATTTTTTGTACCGTAATTATCGTATTTTAAGCTAAGTTGAGTATATTTTTGCTTTTTTAGCATATTTTACTCAAATAACATATTTTTTCATATTAGAATACTTTAGCATATTTTTATTGCAATTATCTTATTTTAGCATATTTTAGCCAATTGTAGCATGTCAAATTTTTTTTTTCAACGTAGGATGGTTAGGGGACAGCCTAGGAGACTGCCAGCAGCCGACCTATTGATGAGCCCATTCCCGAGAACAGCAAGGATCATTTCAGTCCTTTATTATCGATGAGTCACAATGAACACTAAGTCTCAGTGGCATCTATTGAGGTACTTGATTACTTTTTTCCTTTGCTTTTTTAAGTTTAAATTTTGTTGAGTTCTCGTATTTTCAGGTTTTTATGTTGTTTACTTTTTTTTTAATGCAGAGTGAGAACATTGTAGATGTCAGGAGTTGGCATTATGGTATGCAGTATTACTCGACGATGGACTAGTACCTGCGAAATTTGGAGTTGCACCATTTGGTTGATATTCTGGAGTTGGAGAGTAAGGCTATTAATGAGTCCCTTATTGCAGGATTAGTGGAGAGATGACGTCTCGAGACGCACACGTTCCACTTACCGTTTGTAGAGATGACAGTTACTCTATAGGATGTGAGTGCTCTATGGGGTTTGCCCATCCAGGGCGAGCCCGTTGGTGGCATATTTGACCCCACTGATGAGAACACGATTAATGTCAAACTCGAAGAGCTATTGGGAGTGGAACCAGATATACACAAGAATGGCGGGATGTAACAGTTCATCAATTAGTTATATATTAATAATTACAATTTAGTGTTTGAATTTTGAGGACAAAATTCTTTTTGAAAATGGAAGGAATGTAACATCATGTAAATTTAGGTACGAACGATCTAATTTAAAATCTCATTAAAAAATGATATATAAATTATGTAATGCTAGTTAATTGAAAATACTAAGTGAAGATATGACGCTAACAATTGATATATATTTATTCTTCCATTTTTATTTTATTTCTCTTTCGTACGCATTTAAATAGATCAATTTGAACAAATTAACCAAACTAAAATATTGTGAATAGAAAACTCATATGCTTCGATTTATATTATGAAATTATTAGTCCGTATAATGGACCATAGAAATTTTAAACAAAAGAAGTCCAATATATATATATAGAGGTAGGCTAATATACAATCAATTGTTTCTGAGGTCCCGTACAACCAAGTCATTTTCTGATTTTTAAAGTTAAAATGATTGATCCAAACCGTTCATCTTGTTCTTCATATTAATATGTATTTAGAGACCAAATTTTATATTTTTCTGAATTTGTTTACTATTTATTAAGTCATTTTGAATACCACTGATCCAACGGTGGCTTAACAAAACAGTAAAATCAGAAGCCACCATTGGATCAACGATTTTCAAAGTGGCTTAATAAATAGTAAGAAAATTCAGAAAAATATAAAATTTGGTCTCCAAGCACATATTAATATGGAGAACAAGATGAACGGTTTGGATCGATCATTTAGACTTAAAAATCAGAAAATGACTTGGTTGTACGGGACCTCAGGAACAATCGATTGTATATATTATATATATATATATATATAATCACCTGATTCAACAACTATGAGTAAAATAGCAATTATTCTAAATTAAATCCCGCGTCCCTCTGTTTTAAATCATGTTCCTTCATTTTTGAAAAACTGAATCGCTTCATGTACGCACCCCTTGATAACCCCCGACCCTTATAAATCAAAACCCCTCAATGTTTGTATCTTATAACCGTACCCTATACATTTAAGTTTAATTAAATCCAATCTCTAATTGGATATCCCCTCTCTCTCTCCGTTTCCTTCACAGAAGATTAAAAACAAAGGTCAAATCTCTACATTTTTATTTATCTTTCCTTCGTAATTTTCATAGGAAATCTAAATCAAGAAAATAAGGTATTCCAATCTTACATTCAATTAATGTTTAGTAAGTAGATTAAATAATCTCTTATATTTACCTATTTGATAAGATTTTGGATATTTATTATTTTATATAATATCTAGGTTATATTAATTTATTTGATAAAGATTCCTTAAAGTTTATAATTTCTGAAAAATTATTTATTTAATAAGATTCCTTCTATATATTTATTTTGTAAAATCTCTAGATCATATAAACAGTGAATTAAAAAAAAATGGTTTCAATTGTTAGAAACTTGTGGAATTTCATATTTTATATGTTTGTATTTTGTCTTTGTGTATTTTATTTGTTTCGGAATCGGCAAGAGAAAGAATATCTTTTAAATATGTTTCAATTGTTCTTTGTTATCATGTAACATATGTTATTTTTAGATATTGAGTCACCGTAATTAGTTTCTTTCAAATGCAAAGTTGGATAATATAAGTTTTTAATTGATTAATGCTTGATACTATTAAGTAACTTCAATTAGATTGATTTTTCACCAAAGTCCGAGAATTATATGAATATAACTTTCTTTTTGCAATTAGTTTGACTAACTTTGATTATTTTATTAGATGGTAATTTTTCATCGATAACTCTCGAATTATTTTATTACAAGAGCTATATTCTAAAACTTATAAATAATATATATAGTTTTCCTCGTAAGAAACAAATTTCATTATATGCAAATCATCGCAAAGTATCAAATATGTCCTATTTATATTTCCTTGATTCGGTCAAAACAAACTTTACTATATGTATGATTGTATGGTAAAATAATACTTTATTTATATCTAGTTCTACATGCTGACTATACTTATTCAATCAATATATACTGACAGACAAATGAAAAGTGTATAAATATTAATTCAAAAACCGTGTTACGTGGTCTAGGTCTGAGTTTTGAAGTAGAGAGTGACGTAGAAGCGGGAGTGAGCTACACCACGATAGTAGGTACGGGTTTCCTGGACATTCTCAAATTGTTACTTATTGTTTTATTTGCATTTATTTATTTATGGGATTATACATGTTGAATCGAATGATCCTTTTTGTTTTGTTTAGAATACTAGGATAAGATTATTCGATTGATTAACGGATTTTTAAGATGTGTATTGTAAAGTATGATATTTGTGTGATTAAATGAAACAAACATGAAAAGTAACAGATAAGTTAAAGAAAAGGGGCCAATATGCGTTGAACGCATGTTGGAATGTATACATTGGGTCTAGTGTCCGACTGGACCTCTCGTTGACGTGGCGTTGGTTGGACTTTCTGTCACAGGTCAATATCTTGCAGTGGTTCGAGTCCCCATTGAGTGAGACAGTTGAACTAGTGGTGGTTCGAGTCCCCGTTGAGTGAGACAGTTGAACTAGTGGTGGTTCAAGTCCCCGTTGAGTGAGACAGTTGAACTAGTGGTGGTTCGAGTTCCCCTAGTGATACACCAATAGCTAGGGTGGTTCGAGTCCCCTTGGTGAGGCAAAGAAGATCTAGCGGTGGTTCGAGTCCCTGTCTAGTGGCATGGCCAAGATCTAGTGGTGGTTCGAGTCCCCATGGTGAGGCAATTAATAACATGAAAGATAACTAAAGAAGTGTATGTGTGCCTGTGTGTGTGTTTTAAATATGCATTAGTAAGATAGCATGTGAGGATATAATTTTAACCTCTTGTTTGTGTTAATAAGTGAATTTGACAAATTCCAGGACTGGAACTGAATCTTGTATTGAGAGACTGTTCAATCTCTCACCCGTTCCACTTTTATGTGGGTTCCAGAAAATGATGAGGCCAACATGGAGCACGAATAGGAGGGATGTGGATCTGGAGATCAACGAGCAGATGACTCAATTATCTTTTTATTTTTTTTAGTTGAACTTTAATTCTCTCTTTGGAAGTAGATACATTGATTGACATGGAAATTATTGGTTTGTTTGTCATGTTTGTCTTGATCTCATGTTGAATGTGTGTAATATACTCAAAATAACTGTGATGTTAGAAGACTTGTTTGACTTTAAATATTGCATGAGTACTTATTATTGATAATGTATGTGATGTGAACACGCTTTACGTATAAATACGTAGCGAGTTGTCTCGGGGTGTGACATGGGTGTTACACTTAGGGGCACCTCTAATTGAACAAAAACTGAAAATAAATTACAATTGAAAGTAAATAGATGAGTTTAGAGAAATTGACACGCGGGATGATAACGGAGTTCGGCAAAACAATGGCCTACGTCTCCGGGGCGTCGCAACCTCTTTCTAGGTGCGCCTTTATATTACCCAATATGAAAGGATTACAATTGTGAACCGTGAGCCCTTACAAAATGGGAAGTCACGGCCAACGAGAGATGAGTGCCGGCGAGCCCTTACAACTAAGGGAAGTCACACGAGCAACTCAAGATTTGAGCCGGCGAGCCCTTACAAACAAGGGAAGTCACACAAGCTACTCAAGAACAAGAGAAACACTCAATAGATCACTCTAACCTAATCTAGATCAAGATTAGTGAAGTAGGTTTGAGGTTGCTTGAGGGATTTTGAAGTTTTAAGCTCTCACAACAATGGAGTAGGCTAAGCTCTCAGAAAATTGCTTTTGAAATGATTAGGGTCGGCTGAGATAGATTTGAAAGTGATCCCTTCAGTCTATTTATAGTGGCAGCTCAAAAATGAGCTGTTTGACATAAAACGTTACCAACGTTTTATTCAAATACGATTTAGGGTTTTAATTCTCTGACAGCTTAGAAAACGTTACATAACTTTTTATAACCGTTACCACGTTTCAAAACCGTTATAACGATTTATAAACGTTACAACGTTTATTGCTTGTATTGAACAGCTGCACTCCAGTTGTTCTGTAGCTTTTAAACGTTACAACGTTTATCAACCGTTATAACGTTTGTAAAACGTTACAACGGTTGTATAACGTTATTACTTGATTCTTTTGAGGCTTCTGATTATTATAAAACGTTCATAACGTTTTATCTCAATTTAATCAACCTCACACATACTTTACCAAGCATTTGATTTTACAATATGTATTCTTGATAAAGGTCTTCATGATTTCTTCAGTCCAAGCTTATTATTCAACAGTTCTTACTCTTCTTGGACCTACATATTCTCAAAATAGAAGAAATCGTAAAATTCAATAATTGTATGTTTTTGCAAATTAGTCAAATAGACGTAAAAGATTATTGTACGAACAACAATCTCCCCCTTTTGACGATTTGCAAAAACATACAATGTGAGTAAGTGCATAAATCGAAAATTTTCAGAAAAATTAGTTTATCCAATTTTGATTTTGCATTTCAAGTTATTTGAACCAATTTCTCCCCCTTTTGGAAATCGACGAAAGGGTGAAAAATTAGCACTAATTTAAAGTGCACCCCCTCAAATTATGCACTCCCCTTCAATTTAGTAATATGATACCGATAAAGCCCAAATGAAATAAAATTGAGGGATTACTTTAGCATTTTATACGACAATTTACAAGTTCATTTCAATTAGCAATAAAAATGATTGTCAATTTGACAAATTGATTCATATATATCATAATGCACATAACAATGAACACTAGCCAACGTTTGGTGAGAATACTGTGTTTTTACCTAAAACGTTATAATGTTTGTGTAACGTTTTTGTGAAGCTCTAGGACTTTTGAAGTCTCACAAAACGTTACCAACGTTTGGAAACCGTTACAACGTTTTCATTTGTACTTTTGCAATTTTTGATCCCTTGTCAGATAACCGTTGTAACGCTTTAAAAACGTTACCAACGTTTCCCCAAAACGTTACAACGTTTATGGTGTGGTTTATCTCAGAATTTTGGCTAAGTATTAGAAGTAAAACGTTACAACGGTTTCAGAAATGTTATGTAACGTTTTTATGGTGCCTTCGGACTTTTGAAGTTTCACAAAACGTCATCAACGTTTTCAAAAAACGTTATAACGTTTTATTTCTGTAGAACATTCTTTAAATGAACTATTTTGATTGCAAATGATTATTTTGAAATAAGCTATGAATATGTCTATTCTCTAAGTTCAAGCATGCCTAATTTAAATTGTAATTCATTGTGTTGTTGAGTATTAGGGTTTTGTGAATATATGGCAATTTGTTCTTTGGTGTCGACATGTATGAGTTCAATTTCACCTTTTTCTATATGATTCCTAATAAAATGACGCCTTATCTCTATGTGCTTGGTTCTATAATGAAGCACCGAATTTTTGAATATCATTATGGCACTAGTATTGTGACACATAATTGGTATGTTGCGGAAGCGAATTTCATAATCATTCAGAGTTTGGATAATCCATAAAATTTGTGTACAACAACTATCAATGATCAAAGTATTCATTACGAGATTTAATCAAACACTCCTACCTTGTTTAATCTCCTCCTTTGTTTTTAGCAATTTGAATAAATTAGGGGAGATTTTGTATGAATTTAAACTAGTTTAGCTTTAGGAATCCAAACAACATTTGGGTTGTTGTCTCCATTCCTAAACCTACACTCTAAGGAGGTATGACCAATTTTGCAACAATAATTACAAAATGTAATTGATGGCTTTTGAGTAATAGAACCTTGTTTGAAAGTGGTATGGTATTTTGTTTTCACTTCATGAATTTTGTTCTTTGGATTAACAAATGACATATTTGTAACTCTAGATATGACACTTTTGGTGTTGTTAGACTCAATTCTATTGTGATGTTGGGGAACATCTTTTGTTAAACCATTTCTTTGAGTTTGATTTTGTAAAATATTTTTATTTTTGAGTTCATAAAACCATCCATCCGGTCCTTTGAAATAAGTTTTGTTTGACCATTTTGGATTAAATGTGTTCCTATCACTATTTTGAAAATTTTTGTTCTTATAATTTTTATGATTATACTTATACCTAAATGCATGATTTTATTTAGCATTTGAGGTTTGAGAGGTATTCCCTTTGTTTGACTCCTTTTGTAAGGAATTATTACCCTTTTTGGTAAAAAATTGATAAGTGGAATACTTATCACAATTAAACTTAAGTTTACAATTTTTGGAGTTTGAAGTTTGTATATGTTCCCCTTTTCCTTTCGGGCCTTGTATGTGGTTAGATTCGAATGAGGATTGACCCTTCTCGAATCCAAGACCAATTTTATCCATTTTGCGATAAGATTGCCCATTTATCAAACTATCCACATAATAAGGATCTAGACTAGTGACATTTGAAAATTCACTAGTAGACCTTAATGCCCTATTTTCGGTCTCTAAGGTTTGAACTTTAACCTTTAATATGCCTATTTCACCTATGTGCGATGCTTTTAATTTTTTATTTTCAAGTTCTAACATATCATTTTTAGCAATTAATTTTTGGATAATACCTTCCTTTTCAACCAAGGTTCTATTTGAATCATCAATGAGAGATCGCAACCTAGATTCATTAGCATCGTGCATTAGGGTTTTATTTGTGAAAGTGCTTGCATCATTGGCTTCTAACCGATTGGTACACAAGTCATGGTTGGTCTCATTTGTAAGTATACAATTTTCAATATCAATTTCTCCACTATATTCTTCACCACCTTCATTTACAAATTCTTGTTCGGTCTCATAACCATCAAGACTAAGAGTTGAATGTACCTCATTTACGAAGCTAATTGAGGCTTCAATTTCATCACCTTCCTTATTGATGTTTCTTGATTTGACAAGATCTTTAAGGAATTCAATGGCGGTCTCATCGGTGATATTTTTGCTTGCAATAATCGAGTCGACATCAATTGTCGAGAGACCTTCATCTACACTTGCCATCAATGCAAGGTTTGTCTCTTGTTCATTTTCCGACTCCGTGTCGGATTGCTCCACCTCGCTCTCATTCGAGAATAAAGCTTGCAAGGCTTTAGCCTTTTCCTTGGCCTTGTACCCGTCCAATTGGAAGCAAGTTTGAGTGGTGTGCCCTTTTCTATGACATGCGAAGCACATCACTCTTTTGTTCTTCTCTTCTCGTTCCTTGTTGTAATTTCTTTCGAGATCTAGCATGTCTTGAAACATTTTGGATAGGAGAAGGGTGTTTTTGGAGGTTTCATGATCAATTTTATTTATAAATTGATCATTTGAGAGACAAGTGTTTGATGAGCTAGAAGGTTTTCGGTTTTGAGCCGGAAAGGCCATGGTTTTGAATTTTGAACTTTGCTTTGGGTTTCCGGATTGCCGAAGTTTCTCTTCGAAGCTTCGTAAGTGTGCATAGAGGTCATCCGGTGTGAGTGAGTCATGTGTGCCTTGGATTGCTTCTAGCGCACTCACCAAGCCGGACCATTTGTCTCTCATGAGCATAATCCTCAATAGCTTCCCTACAATTTTATTGTTAGAAAGTGGTTCTCCCAATTCGGTAAATTCATTTTGGATATGCATAAGTCTATTATACATATCTTCAATGCTTTCGCCATCTTCAACCTTAAAGGTTTCAAATTTGGCTTCTAAACCGGTTAATTTGGTTCGTTTAATTTGGGTATTTCCCTCATACCGATTTACAAGGGCATCCCACATTTCTTTTGCGGTTGAAGAGCTACCAAGGATCAAGGCAACCGATTCACTAACCAAGTTAATTATGGCATTAATTGCAAGATCATTGTCTTTCTTGGTTTGTTTGGATTCGGGAGTCTCGATTTTAATGTCGGTGGTAGTGGTAGTGAATATTGGTGTATACCCTTTGTTAACCACATCCCATAACTCAAGAATGTTTAGATAATTGATCATGGTTTTCTTCCAATGCATAAAATTTTTGATCGAATTGCCAAAAATTAGGGGTTCCTTCACGGGTCTATAGGGTGCCATTTGACAAGTTGATCTAACTCTAATTAAGTGTGTCTTAATTCGAGTAACATGCTCTGATACCACTTTGTTACACTTAGGGGCACCTCTAATTGAACAAAAACTGAAAATAAATTGCAATTGAAAGTAAATAGATGAGTTTAGAGAAATTGACACGCGGGATGATAACGGAGTTCGGCAAAACAATGGCCTACGTCTACGGGGCGTCGCAACCTCTTTCTAGGTGCGCCTTTCTATTACCCAATATGAAAGGATTACAATTGTGAACCGTGAGCCCTTACAAAATGGGAAGTCACGGCCAACGAGAGATGAGTGCCGGCGAGCCCTTACAACTAAGGGAAGTCACACGAGCAACTCAAGATTTGAGCCGGCGAGCCCTTACAAACAAGGGAAGTCACACAAGCTACTCAAGAACAAGAGAAACACTCAATAGATCACTCTAACCTAATCTAGATCAAGATTAGTGAAGTAGGTTTGAGGTTGCTTGAGAGATTTTGAAGTTTTAAGCTCTCACAACAATGGAGTAGGCTAAGCTCTCAGAAAATCGCTTTTGAAATGATTAGGGTCGGCTGAGATAGATTTGAAAGTGATCCCTTCAGTCTATTTATAGTGGCAGCTCAAAAATGAGCTGTTTGACATAAAACGTTACCAACGTTTTATTAAACGTTACCAATGTTTTATTCAAATACAATTTAGGGTTTTAATTCTCTGACAGCTTAGAAAACGTTACATAACGTTTTATAACCGTTACCACGTTTCAAAATCGTTATAACGATTTATAAACGTTACAACGTTTATTGCTTGTATTGAACAGCTGCACTCCAGTTGTTCTGTAGCTTTTAAACGTTACAACGTTTATCAACCGTTATAACGTTTGTAAAACGTTACAACGGTTGTATAACGTTATAACTTGATTCTTTTGAGGCTTCTGATTATTATAAAACGTTACCAACGTTTTAAAAACGTTCATAACGTTTTATCTCAATTTAATCAACCTCACACATACTTTACCAAGCATTTGATTTTACAATATGTATTCTTGATAAAGGTCTTCATGATTTCTTCAGTCCAAGCTTATTATTCAACAGTTCTTACTCTTCTTGGACCTACATATTCTCAAAATAGAAGAAATCGTAAAATTCAATAATTGTATGTTTTTGCAAATTAGTCAAATAGACGTAAAAGATTATTGTACGAACAACAATGGGAGGTCCAAGTACGGTCTAAAGAGGACGAAGCTGCGACCTCTGTTTGAGAGAGGTCTGTATTGTTATTTCATGCTGCTCAATATTAAGAGGTACTCATACAAATTATTATAGATACATTTATTTTGTACTATATTTCATGTCGAAAAATGAGTTGCTTTGTAATTTTGACATTATAAATACACACGACGATTCGTGATGGACCTATTTGGTTCTATCATGCTCGCTAATTCAAGCAGTGATACCATCCCGATGATGTATGTAGAGCTACTGCGAGACCTTCAGTCATAAAAAAAGTACAACTTGGGTGGGGCTGTCCTAACACATCTTTACTCCAACTTGTGCCAGAGTTGCAAGGTCAGTATGCTCTTGCTGTCTATTTTAATTATTTAACTTGTCATGCACTTGCTATCTTATTTTAATTATTTAAATTATCCCTGACAGCTAATATTCTTCAAATTATAGCCGAATAGTTAGGCTATGTACGGGCCAGTACTTCTATTGTAGCATTGGTCATTGTCATGGCTACCGGTGGGGTACCTAAGCCGAATGTCTTGCCAGATTGGGGAGAGCCTGATAGTGCAAACTGCTCGGCATTTGGCAAGAAATGGTACGAAAATCATGAGTTCACCAACTAACCTCATGGAAAGCCAGTAGGTATCAGGTTGGTTCGAGGTCAGATTCAGAGTCTGGGTGACACACAGGTGATCTGGACTTCGTACCATGAGCTATACATTATGGGGAGGCTACCGCATATTGTAGAGGATCATGAGAAGATGTGGCTCTATAGGGGTCTACTGGTGTGCTTCTGGATAGTGGAGCACCACTATCCAAACCGGTGCGCAGTCAGTTTGGATATCTTCCACTCATCCCCACAAATCCAGACATCTCGAGATCTATGATCAGTAGTTTAAATGCAACTAACATGTAAGTTATGTTCTTTTAGCATTTTGTAATTAACATTAGTTCTTGGCTTTAAATTGCAACTAACATATTAATTACAGGACGACCCACGCTAATTACGCCAATAGAGATTGGAGTGTGCAATTCTTGACACACTACGATAAGGCAGCGAATATGAGTGACAACTTGTGGCAGATGCCGGAAAATGGAATGCAGTTCTAGGGACCTCTCCTATTGAGATATCAAGCTTGGTACCTGCGGGTTAGCATGGCATCAGTGTATCTAGAGGGAGATTACAGCAATTATCTTCGCTCAAAGATCTTAGAAGATGATGATTATACCCCCACTGACTGGAAAGGTGCTCGTGAGGTAATGCACCTAAAATAACACATTTTTTTTTTTATCTAATTTAACTTTTTTCCTAACTTTTTTTTATCTAACTTTTTTTTTAGTTGCTAGTAGCAATTAAAGGTGCTTCACATTCAATCATTTGTCTTGGAAACATGGCTACAAAGTATTTGGGCATGTGATGTTGAACTTGGTTGCCCCCTACACTAAGGGCCATGGCCACGAGGTAAAGCTAGTTACCATGATGCGAGATGTCGGAGAGAAAATTGATTGGCGTATAATATATATAAATGGAAGAGCCCGATGAGCCACTTGTTAGAGCTAGTGAGATGCCACTGCCCCCCTAGAGCAGCCAGAGTGGGATTACCATCGTTGGGTACTAGGCATGTCCGGTTAGCATGGCTTCTTTGATAAGCATAGACGTCCAGTTCTTCCAGAGGTAAGTCATTCTTTATTTTATGTCAACTTAGTTAAAATTTTCTCCTTTAGTAAATTTCTTCCTTTATTTTAAGTCAAGTTAGTTAAATTTATTAAATTATTGATATCCTTGTAGGGTCCTGCCTACATACCACCATCGCTTGAGTCGCATGAGTAGCATGAGTCTCCGGAGATCCAACCTATGCATGAGTCTCCTCCACAAATCGACCCTGATTTCCAGATCAGCGTTGATTTTTTTGAGCATCCATGGCCAACAACCGCCTCCCTGTGTCAACCACATCTAGCGAGGACTCCTGATTGGGAGGCCTCTGGTAGCGGGATTCAGCCTAACTATGGGTCCCAACTTGCGGCATCCTTATTCCACACCCCTCCCCCGCCATCGCCAGTTACCCACGCGATTGAGGATACATGGGATACAACACTCACGATGAGAAGAGAGGCCAAGCTCGAGGATGAGATTACACCAGCTCGTGTCACGCAGGAAGGAGAACTACAGTGGAATAAGTGGCGTCGCCAATTCAGTAGAGAGAACATGGGTAAAGCAGCTGATCGATATTCCTGTTTGCCTTTCTGTTAATAGATAGTTTTTTTTTATAGTTTTAGTTTAGTTTAGCTATGTTATGTTTTATTATGTTTTAGTTTGGTTTTATAGTTTTAGTTTTAGTGTAGTTTAGTTTCGTTATGTTTATTATGTTTTAGTTTGAGCTATGTTATATATTTTTTATCGTTTTATAGTAGTATTTATATCGTTTTGTTGTCACTAAATTATACAACTAAAAATAAAAAATAACAAAAACACAAAAATAAAATTAAGTTCGCATAGTTAAACAACAAAATAAAATTAATCCGATGACTATAGTAAGAAATATTTCTATCTGCTTCTCAAAAAGTAGACGTGTTATTGAAGTTTATGAACGGGTGAGTCTCAGAATGGCCACTTAACGACATATTTCTATCTTGCCTCATAGTGGGCTGTGTGTAATCTACTGCATCAAAATCATAATTTTCATCATTATTGTCCCATATTCCTTCTCCCCCATTCATTCTCAGTTTGCAGATTCTCTAGTACCTTGTTCATAAATTCAAATTCTGACTCGGTTGGATCTTTCTCTAGTGGTGGTGGTTTGGGGGTGAGAATTTGGTTCAGGCCCAGGTAAGGATGAAGGACCCCCATACACGGATATAGGTGGGATAAAAGGTGGAGATTGTGGTCGGGGTAGGATAAAAGGTGGAGATTGGAGTGAATTACTGTATATTTCTGGTTCTGGTACTGGCATTGGTCCGGGTACGAATAAAGGAGTGTGTGGTTCATAATTTGGTTGATAATTTTTTGCAATCGAATTTTGAGGCTGGACTTCCAGCCCCTGACTCTCTGTGAATTTTTTGGGCAAAAACTTCCAACCCACTGTCGCATCACCTCACAACTCGTGCGATTAGGCTTCTCAATGCCATGTCATCTCCCAATGTGATTCTGACATACCTTCCTACTTGGATCATTCGGCCCATTACTTCTAAGTCCCAATTATTCCTATTGTAGCCGCTCGTTTTGTAAATAAGCGATTGCAACTCCTCAAATGAGAAATTTTCATCAACCCAATAGGTATTTACTGGAGGTTTGGAGTAACATGAATATCTGGAACTTTTCAATAATATATCATATTTTATTTAAACATATTAGTGAGGTATTTCAAATATTTTATTTTTATTTACAAGAAAATGTGTCATTCAAAATTTATTTGACCGAAATAAATATATAATGTCAATTTCATAGTTTCAAATTATTTAGAAATTATTTTTGTCCAATCATATATATAAGTGTTTGTACAAGAAATTAGAAACGAAACCTTAGTACAAAATACTGAGATTCATTAATGAATAATTAAACCATAATAAAATAATTACAATATTATAAATAAGTGATTAAGATTTCTAATGGACCGTTCTTTTATTACACATGGGACCAACGTTTTCCATTCTTATCCATTTTCTTTATTCTATTATTTCCTTATATTCTTATATTTTTCTCTGGAAACTTCTCACCCTGTACCGCTCAACCTTCTCTCCTGTACCGCCTAGCCTCTTCTCACTTATCCTATGGGAAACTCTCATTCCTCTCCAATATTTTGTATTTCTCTACCCGACTTAACATTTCAATTCCTCTTTCTCGTTGACTGGGTTCTTACAAACAAAATCATTGACTGTGTATGATCACTCTCTCTCTCTTGCTGAGTGTAAACTTCAAAGAAGGTGACACAAGAAGGAAATAGATATGAGGCGAAGAAAGTCGGCCTTGGAAAACAGTGATGGTTGACCCTCTCCTTGTTTTGTAAGACCCATGACGTAGAATATGAACTTGAGAATTCAAATCGAATTGGCTCATCGGATGTGCATACTGAACGGTAACTTGGCTTCGATTGACCTTGAACCCTACGTTATCAGGTGCGGGGTTACTGGACTTGTTTGATATTACATTTTTAAGAATTAAATTGTTATTCCTTTGTCATGTCGAATGATTGTTTGCTGCATTATTTGAGATGTATGAATCATGTGCATATCCCAATCAAATTATAACTGAATTTTGTGTGATATTGTTGACCTATCATTTTGTACGGTTTACCGTTTGTATGATTCTCCTATTCTGAATTATGATCAAGTCACCACAAGTTTATGTTTATGGAAATCTGTTGAGCTCTGCAAAGTCTAGGAGCTATAGACTAGACTTTGGTTACGGAATCCTTATGTGCATATGGTGAACGGCCCTCGCTAATCCCAGTACCGGTTGGGAGGGGGAAATCTGATTCTGATTCTGATTCTGACGGTGACTATGGGTGACTATAAAGAGACGTCTGATTGATGTCATATCTAGTCTGGGACCGGAATGACAGGTTTGTTTAATGTGTTGAGAATTACCGATTCTGAGTTTATTGCATACAAAATATTATCTGACTATGAACCAGACTTTAATTAACTGTATAAGCCTAAGCACATCAGATGAGGGTCAGTGGAGGGTACTGAGTACCGGGAGGTGTGGGTTTAGCGTGGCCACCTGTGTGACAAGTTGGTGGATCATCTGTTTGTGTTACCAGAACTAATAATCTGAGTTTAAGCCAAATATATCTCTGTTGAGCTTCATTTGAAATTCTATGAGTTGAGATTCGATTGACTATTGTGATTGAGCATATGCATTCATTTAATATATATAAACTGAATTGTTAATATTAAGTTGCGAGGATTTAATTCTGGATATGGATTGATTGCAAGTCCAGTGGCCTGATTGTGGTAAATTCGCACTGGGAGATAATATTTATATTATTTCTCACCCCCACCCTTTGGGTTATTTTCAGGTTTATTATATGAATACAGAGAGTCAGTTCTGGATTACATCTGACAGCATAACTACATGAAATTGGGGATTTGGGATGTTGAAACTGACAGGATGTGGGAGATATTTTTAAAATATAGTTTTCTATATTCTGTCAGATAAATTTTGTAAGAAATATTGGAATGTGGTTAATATGTAATGGTGTTATTGGTAATGCATATAAAAGATCCACTGCCTTACGTATATTTTTAATAAATATACGTGGCAAGCTGTTATACCTGATTTGGGGTGTGACAGTAACGTACCGCATACTAGTCATATATGAATTTCCCGCCAAAATGTATTGAAATTACAATAGACATGGCTAATAAACTACATTCGTAAATGGTAAATATTTTGTTAGTTTATTGATTTCAATTGTGAACAGTAGTAAACAGTCGTATATGAACAATAATAAATAGTAATGAACAGTTGCAGAAAAAAATACCTGATTTAGTAGTTGAAGAGTAAATAAGTCTCCTTTCTCCTTCTTTCTTTCTCTTTCTCCTTCTCTCTTTCTCTTCCTCTCTTTCGTGTATCTGATAGCAGCTGAAAATAAACCCCAAACCTTATTTATAGTGCAAAAAAAAAAAAATTCACTGTTTGGAATTAAAATTCCAAGCAGCAGAAAATTTCCACAGTTTGAGAATTTTAAAAAATTTGGCTCAATCATAGTTATTTTCATTAAAATATTTTACAAAATAGGTATTTTTAAAAATATCGGTGTTGGCTATAAAAGATAATTTGTTTCATGTTTACTGTTTCAGTGAATTAAAATTATGGCTAGCAACTATATATGGTCCATAAGGAGGCATAAGCCAACACGATCGATTGATTTCAAGTGAACCGTTGGTGTAGAGTTCTACTTATTTATCCTTTTTTTTTTTTTTTTGCAATTTAAAGCCATAACAGTGACCAGGATTACATCAGTACAATTGTAGAAATTGCAACTTTTTAAATGAAAACTAATCCAGAGTACTAGGACTTTACCAGCATCTTAGCCCCTTTTATTCGAGAACTAAACTTGCAATCAAAACAGAAATATAGCAAAACTCCTAATTAAAGCAAAAAGACATCTTAATCAACAAAGTTTAGTAGAGGGTAAGTGTATGTTACAAAGTCTCAGTTTTCTTAGGTTCCTTCGCCAAATTGTCTGCCCATGCATTTTGACATTTATCCTCTTTTGTCCACATAGGACATACACTGACTGCAGGGTAGATCTAGAATTTTTGTTAGGAGGACAAACAAATATCAAATCATATTTAAACCCATTAACTAATTGAGCACTTGATAAACAACTATTGTTTTTACTTATATTTTTCAAAACTTGTAATTTTTGATGTTTTAACTTATAAATCTAATTACCAATCATAATTCAACAAAATTTATTTTAATTTTAACACTAAATTTAATCCGAATTATAAATAAAACATTCAGAGAGGGTCAAAAAATTCTAGAGAGGGGCAAAGTCAATCTGTACCTATAGATCACCACTAAAACTCGAAATTCAAGGGAGGCAGCTGCCCCCCTGTTCTATGATGGGTCTGCCCCTGAATGACTATGACATACAAGAATTATTGATGATTAGAGACACTTTTTGTGAGAGAAAAAATGTATTTATAACGGAACTCTGTCGCGAAAAGTGCCTGTCTTTTGTAGTGGTGTGTACTTTTGTAGTAATCGTTATCAGCATGATGAGATTTTATGGTTTTTAATTCTTAACACCATTTATATATCCTGTTATAGTTTATGAAATGGGCTTGATTGTTTTCTTGAAATTAACTATATAGTTTGCCCACAATTTCATAAATTAATATATATATATATATATATATATATATGAGTAAGGCTTGGGTGCTATGGATAGCATAGAGGCCTCTATGCTACGGCTCAATATTCAAGTTTTCAAAATCCAAACGGTCGATCCGAACCATTCATCTTATTCTCCATATTAATATCTGCTTGGAGACCAAATTTTATAATTTTCTGAATTTTTTTACTATTTATTAAGCCACTTTGAAAATCGCTAATCCAATGGTTTTACTGTTTTGTGCAGCCACCGTTGGATTAACAATTTTGTAAAATACTTAATAAATAGTAAAAAAATTCAGAAAAATATAAAGTTTGGTCTCCAAGCAGATATTAATATGGAGAATAAGATGAACGGTTCGGATCGACCGTTTGGATTATGAAAACTTGAATATTGAATCGTAACATAGAGGCCTCTATGCTATCCATAGCACTCAAGCCTTACTCTCTATATATATATTTTTACATGCATGACGAGTGAAACTAGTTAAGGATAATTTTTATAGTGGACAGAGTGATGTAATTCCGTTTCGGGAGGGAATATATTGTTTTTGGCCTTTTTTAAATCCAGAAAACATGTTTTACTATAAAATTTATCATGAGGAGGGATCGAGTTACAACACTTTTGAGTTACAACAAAGTTACAACATCTTTTTTTTTTATTTTCAAAGTCCAAATCATCGATCCAAACCGTTAGATATTCAATCTATATTAAAATGTGCTTGGAGACCAAATTTTATATTTTTTGAAATTTTTTTGCTATTTATTAAGATGGGTACAAAATCACTGTTTTTTAATGGTGCAGAATTTTAATAAAAACAGCGATTTTGTACCCATCTTAATAAATAGCAAAAAAATTTCAAAAAATGTAAAATTTGGTCTCCAAGCATATTTTAATATACATTGAATATTTAACAGTTTGGATTGACGATTTGGACTTTGAAAGTGAAAAAAATAGATGTTGTAACTTTGTTGTAACTTTCAAGTGTTGTAACTTGATCCCTCCTCATTTATCATTTATATTTTATTTGATCGTTTCTGTTGTATGTCGTCAAACAATTTTTGTCCCCATTTGTTATTACCCATTTAATTGGTCTGTAGTTATCTAACTTGTGAGTAAAGCTAATATACACTTAAGTGTACCGTACACTTAACTTTATAACTGTTAGATTTCTTTAAAAGTCATGTAGCACGACTTTTAAAGAAATCTAACGGTCCTAAGGTTAAGTGTATGGTACACTTGGTACACTTAAGTGTATATTAGCTTTACTCCTAATTTATATTGGTCATAGATGGTTGGTCCTCTGCAAATGAGTTTCTGCCTCTATTACTAAGCATTTTTGTTTTGGTTCTTTGAGTACAAACTAGCTAGACGTGAGCTAGTATACATCTTAGCTTTTCTAATATTGTCTTATGTATCTATGTTTGATTGTGGTATAAGTCATGTAATAAACACCTTATTTTGCGCATTAATGATGTCAAATATGAATAAAGTCTAATAAATTAGTAATTTTTTTAAGTTATCATAGGTTAACCCATTTAGAGAGGTGGATTAAATTATTCTACATTATTATTGTTGTTGTTGATTATTATCATCATTTTATTTATTTATTTATTTATTTATTATTTTTTATTATTATTATTATTATTATTATTATTATTATTATTATTATTGTTATTATTATTTGGAGTTTCCTAGTGCTACTAATATTGATGCACGAAATATTATTTGAAATAATTTTAAGAATGTATTATGAAAACAAAGTTGGCAGAGAAATTAAAATTATCTAGTTTAGTATGTTGTGTTCTAAATTATATATTTTTTAAAAAGTGTTCTAAATTATATAATGTTACTTTTTAATTTTAAAAAGCCTTTTGTTATAATTTTTTGTATGCGCGTTAGTATGCCACCTACATTTAAGTTTTTGTCATGTAAGAATGAACTTAGTTTATGTACATTTATAATTTTTTAATTTTAAATTAGTTTGAAATTACAAAAACTTGTTAATTGTTATAAAATGTCTAAAACAAAAAAGTGGGTCCAATTGTTGACCATCAAAATACACCGTATTAATCAAATTGGCATACAACACAAACACAAAATACAGTAACCCTCACATCCCTAAAACTCAAAATTAGAGTTTCTTAATTGCCACATCAGCAAATAATTTACAAGAGAAAAAAATTTCAGCCAATTATTTGGCCACGTCAGAGTTTATAAACAGTTTCTTATTAAGAAACTTTGAAGCAAAGTTGCTAAATAAGAAACCCATCTACATCCCTGAAACTGGTTTAGAAACTGCCACATCATATTAGAAACTCAAAGAGTTTCAGGGATGTAGATGCTCTTAGAAGTGGAAAAATTATAACATTACATTGCTGAACATGGATATCATAAACGTACAGATTATCACTAGAATTACATGCATGCATATGACAGATCTGTGCTATGGAATTTGTTAGCAATATTGATGATTAATCACGTCAAGTTCTGTCTATCACACTCCGAGGCCCACGAGGCATGACAGATGCTCCTGCCGTAGGCATACGGTGGCCCGTATACCTACTAGGCAATTACGATATGATAGCAAGTAAAACATAACGCGCAAACAAAACCAATAAATAACATAAACAGATCACAAATCCCAGCTGGTCAGGTTACAGTATACAAAACCCGTATCTCGATGGATACGCATCACAAAATGACATAGAGAATATATATATATAACCAAAACATAACTATATACATAATCTCTAATGTCACAATACCAAACAAGCTAGGCAGCGGTGAAACCAGGGCCTACCGACCTCGTGCCTCTCTCGGATCAGCCGAACCAGCACCTGAAAAATTTACCCAAAAGAGGGGATGAGAAATAAATTCTCAGTGCGATAAATTGCCACAAATCGTTCCTGGACTTGCAATCACAGATTATATTCAGAAATAAAACACAAATAAAGCTCCTATCAGTTTATAACCATATATAAACAAGAATGCATAAATCCAACAACATACATCCAAATGAAATCACAATTCAGAATTGTCAAGATGAAATTCAATCACACAATATTTGGTTTAACTCGGTTTCAGAATATCTGGTAGTAACTACAAATGTTCCACCAATCTGGACCCCAATTCGTTCCCTCTCATCTGTAGGGTTACAGACACCTACAGACGGCTGCGCCAAGTAAAACCTTTTCTCATGACACTCATCTGTAGTTACAGGCCTAACTGTTTAATTAAAAGTCTGGTTTCAATTCACATCCAGAAAATCCATATAAAGCAAATTGACCATCCAAATGCATTACCCCCTGGGTAATGCCTCTGATACACAAGTCACATATAACCACAATCATAAAACAAAGTCACTTACCCCTCGTCCCAACCGGTACTGGGAACTGCCGAGGGCCAGACGATTTAAAGCTTTAAAACACTGGGCGTCAAACATCCATGCATAGACTTTGACAAATCCGAATTTACCCCCTGGGTAACGTCGCCACGATGGGAGACAATAATACCATATCCACCAACCGATGGTGATATAAATCACGGTGACTTTTAATTCCAAATCAGATCATTCAGATCCATACACAATAATAACCATACCAGCATGCATATCAATCAGATAAAACAATTCGAGTTCCAATTATTTGGGCAATGCAATGCATATGCAACACAATTCGATAATGCAATTTAATGAATAATCAACATGTCAATTGAAACACAGTTTAATTCTGAATATAAAATATCAAACAAGTCCAGAAACCCCGCACCTGTTTAGGACGATCAAGATTCGCCCTTATGTCTCAGACGTCTCGAGAGATTCCGTAAAATCTTGCTCAACCGAGCCTACAGTTATGTTAACATATATACTTAATTCAATATTTGTTCGACAATTAATATGCTTACTTGAGTGATATTATTTTCTATATACTTTCCTTAAGATAATCCATTTTGGAATAAATGATCAAGCCTTTCTCAATAAATATTAAGCCTTTCGGAGTCAATATTAGCACTTCATCAAAATATTATGACTTTGTTTAATTATCACCATACACAATAAATATTAAGCCTTTCGGAGACAATATTAGCACTTCCTCAAAAATATTATGACTTTGTTTAATTATCACCATACACAATAAATATTAAGCCTTTCGGAGACAATATTAGCACTTCCTCAAAAATATTATGACTTTGTTTTATTATCAAACCCTAATTCCAGAATTTCAAGGTTTTAATCCATTAAACAAGAATCGATAAATTCCACGAGTTATGATTTACTCCATTAAACCCTAATTTCAATTATCAAACCCTAATTCGAGTTTCAAGCGAAAATTCGACAAATCGAGAAAATTAGGGTTTCAAGAAGAATTAAGAGAGTTAGAGATATACCAAATTGAGAGTTTGAAAGGATTGATAACTTGGTTCTGATCTCGAATCTCCGGACAGTTCGATCGATCTCGCGGCAATTAAGCTCTACCTTTCTCTCTTTCTTTTCTTTTCCTTGCGCACACACACCCACACTCATGCATACCCGAAATAAAATGGTTTCGGAAGAGAAGGAAAAAGGGTTTTGATAAGTTTTGGTTCTTTTGCAATTAAGCCCCTCCAATTTGCTAATATTACATAGTTGATGAATGTTGCATATAAACCCTCTTATATATATATTTTTTTTTTATTAGTTAAATTTTTATTATAACGTAACACTGTCTGTGCTTTAAATTCTCTGTGCTGCTTAATTTGAATTCAGGGTCCCCAATGAATCCATTATAGTGAAAAATTCAGACGACATTGTTCTGTACTTGTAATAAACACAAATCTATTAAATGGTGACCTTACCAAGAGACTTAGATTAATAACCCGTCCGGCTCGCTAGCTACTGGTTCGTGGTTAGGTTGAGCAGCTTAAGTTTAGCCGGTGTATATTGCTCATTTAAACTATGTGCACATGCATGGCTGCGATTGTAATGAGCTGCATTCAATTTAACTGTGTGCACAAAATTTTACAGCTAGCCGCGTCTCTTTTTTATATACCCCCCCTGAGAAATTGAATTCCAATTTTGAGATACAAAATCATTCTGAGCATGCATACACTAGTTTCTTTTAAATTTGTTAGCCATTCGTCAATATTATTTGGCTAGCTAATCATTGTTAACAGTTAGCAGTTTTAGAAGATACTTAGAAGAATTAATTTTTAATTAACTAGCGGTTAATGATATTGCCAAAAGCATAAAAAACATGAATTTTTTTTTTTTTATGAAACAGGCATAATTAGTCAAGTTTTCAGAGCTGCACCGTTCCAATCATTTATGGTTTGTTACATAAACTAAAATTTACCAAAAACATGTGTCGGCTAAAATAGAGAAAATTAATTATATATATTTAGCTAGTAGTTAACTGCAATATTCCGGGCAAAGCTAATTAATGTGCAACGATCATGTATTAATTAAGCTTAAATATACATTCAATGATCTAAAGGATAATTGGCAAACCTCATAACATCTAGTTTGCCACTAAATTGCAAATTTAAAGAAATTTGAAGGGCCGGGACGATTTACATCATTCGCAAGCCATGAGTTTTTGAAGACAAACTACCTTATGTGCAATTTTTGCCTCCCTTAGCAACATATTTTCGGCTGAGAACGCATGGCAGTCAGTTGGATTAGATGTCAATTACATTCGAAGTTGCATGCATGGTTAACCAAGCAACAGGCTATGATGCAAATTCAGTAGTGGCATTCTGCTTGGTTGGCTGGATATGATGATCGGCAGTAATCTTTTGCTTGCAGTACCCAATCATTGATCGAGTATATTGCTATATGATTAATATAGATTTTCATTTTTTAACCTTTCTTTCTTCGTTCTCCGTCTCCACTTTTGTATTTTTATTTTTAATTTGAAATTCATTCTATTGTAAAATACTTTATGATATGTACATTAATTTCACTGAAAATTCTTGGTCGGCATTTATGTATTCCAAGTTCCAGCTATCTTCCAAAAGTCTCTGCATTATTTAAAATATCACCATACTTGAAGCAATCACCTCAGAAATTATTTACGGCAATGTACAATATCATTGTTCCGCTCTCATGACTAATGTCAGGAAACTGTTTAAATCATAAAAACCTTAATTACACTACATTAAGTACTGCCATAACTTCTCTACCTAAAACATGAACCCATTAATATATGTGAGATTATTACAACATCAAACTGGTCAGTCTTTACGTAGTTCTTCTTCTATGCTTCTTGTGTGCACCTTCTCTTGTGAGTCACTAATATAAGGTGATCAGTTCATGATTAGGTTTCCTTTATTTCTGACAGTATAGTATATAAACTATTATATAACACGTGTGGTGTTGGACTGGTAGATCTAGTTCTGTTTTGTGCAGTTTTTAATATAAGAGAGGTTACTGTACATAAAGTGATATAACAGTGTCGCTTTTAAAAAATAAAAAAACACTATGCATAATTTTTAATTTTCATAGATGTACCAACTACAAAAATTGGTACTTGAAGAAATGGAATGTAACCAAAAAGTTGGTTTCAAGCATGAGCACGTGAAAGTAGGCGATTTATGTATGAGAACTATGACTTAGAAAAGATTATTTAGGTGCGTTTAGGGATAGTATTATAGGCTTTAGACCATATAACTAGAAGTTTAGGATCAATAACATAGAACTTAGGACTTTGACCTCTATGATCTAGTGTAGGAATAATATAGTTAGCATATAATTTTTTTTGAAAAAATAGGCAAAAAGCCCGTTCATTTTTTTTTTTGATGGTAAGGAGGCAATTGCCATCCCTACAGTTTTGCATGGATAAAAAGATATTTCCAAAAAAGCCCGTCCATTATAATAAAAAGCCATACAGCATCACTGTCTTGAGTAAAATAGTTAGCATACAATAATTAGTATTATAACTATTATTAGTGGTACCATTATTACTATACATTAGTAGTACTACTGCTATTATTATGTTATTACTATTTACTTCACCTTGTGATCACGATTATTTAAACCAAGACTACTTTTGGGCCGGGATTCTTAACTGATATGTCTCTCTTTTCGGAAATAAAAGAAGAAGATAAGCAATGATGAAACCTATAACTCAAGTGATTCATGGATCACCCATAGATATATAGCTCCTAGTTTAGTTATGGCAGATGTTCAATCATTAAACATTTAGTACTACCATATGAGTCAGCAATTAGTCCATTGTGGGTTTGTGGCTTCTCCATTTCAAAACACAAAATATAGAGCTTTTTTTTTTCTTTTTCTAATATGTATTTCATTCCCTCTGTCATTATATTTGATTTCTAGTAGCTACTTTAACATTTCTGGCAGTAAGGAAATTGAGTTCTCTACCAATATTCACAATTAATATATAGTAAAGATGGACGATGATACAAACTTAAGAGAAATTACAAGGAGTGCCACTAGGAGGAATTTATTGTGGCACCTTTCTTTCAATCGTACCGTATCAAACTTCCATATGAGATATTTCGCAAACAAATATGACTATTATAAGTTCGGGAAAAGAGAGATCCGACGTCCATCAGATTCAAATTTGGTCAAATTTGGTTTAATGATCATGCTTTTGTTCAATCCTCTTCAACATGTGTGTGCGCTTTATTTGCATGAATATTGAAGCTGACACACACTAAAATAGTACGCACGCATCTTGAAGCAGATCAGACAGAATTGCTGCCCATTGAACCCATTGGGTTCGGTGAGCATCAGACATACTATGCTCCCTATAACTTCACAAATGGCTTACGTATATTTGACACATATATTAGTTACTCACTTTGATTTATTAGGAAAATAGTTGGCGTTGTTGACATACGAATATGTTTTATGCAGAAAACAAAGTGATACTGTCACACCCCGGAACTAGGGGCGCACAGTTATACCCTGAATATATATATATTTCTTATATATATATCCACAAGGCAGAAACAATGAGATGAATGGATTTTTCATCCCAAAACCATACCAATTATCCCTTTTTAAGCTGATCCCAATTACCCGATTAATTTAATTCCCAAGTTTCTCAAGTAATCATGCAAGCAATTATCCAATTTAACTGATCTAGAATTTACCCCGATCAATTCATACAAGTATACAAAATAAAGACTACACATTCTACTCATAGGAATTTAAAATACAAAACACTCAGATAATTAACTTAACAAGTCTGGTTAACATGGATATATACAACATCATGTGATCCGAGTACTATAAATAGTACAAAAGATCATCAGACCGAGGCATATGTATACCTATTCTTTCCTTTCCTGCTCTCCAGACGATCTCGAGTGTTCTAATCCTTCGTTCCTAAAAAAAAAACCCACGAGGGGAAAGGGGTGAGAAACTTATTCGCAGTTTCCCAGTGCGGAATTTATGCAGGACTACTGGATTTATAAGAAATCCATATCAGAATTAAATACGATAACCAGTTACGAAACATGAATGCAGTAACTTGAAATGAAATTCCAAATGAATCTCTAAATAATACCATCCTTTGAAAAACACCAATCGGAATCATGTAAGATATTTGGACTTAAATGCATAAGTATAGGGTCAGGTTAGAGAAAACAGATATCTAAATCTATCTTCCTCGGCTTAACAATTCTATTAATTCTAGTTCACAATTAAGACATCCATATCAATTTAAAGATATCACAATTCCCAATAATCAGTAATTCCATCAGAAGCAAAGCCTATCAGTTCAGAAACAGCTTAACAGTATACAGTATACCACAGTTCAGTATTCCTACGATCACAGTAATAACAGTATAACAGTATCCCCTTTCCAACCGGTACTGGAGTCAGTGGGGTCATTCCCCAAATGCGCATATGGTTCCTGAGTCAAAATCTAGCGTCGACTCTAGACTTTGCAGTAACAGTATATATATATATATATATAATAATATCAATTCAGTACTGTGGTTTCAGTTCATATCAGAATCAAAGGAACAATCAATCGATAAACCATACCAATATGCAAAACCATATCCATTTAAGCAGTTAATTCAATCACGTATGCAATAAATCAGTGATGCATGCAATCAGAAAGTCAACATGCAGTTTATACGATCCAATTTAATTCGTAAAATAAACCTCAAGACAAATCCCGTGAACCCCCGCACCTGTTATGACGATCGTGTCGCTTATCGAGGATTCAGACTTCTTGAGGTATCTCGGGATTCTCTTGTTCGATCACTTATGCCTGTTATCATCATATATAGATACTAATTTAGACTGTATTCGATAATTAGACGATCGTAATCATTATTACTCCCTACAACTTAATTCAGATAAATCAGTACTGTTTTGGATTCGCCTATTGCGGCCCATAATAAAAGTGTTGCAGCCCGTAACATGTTAGTACAGAGACTTGATGCAGGATTTAAGTATTAGAAGTGTTGCGGCCCGTAAAGAGACCATTTCGGCCCGCAACATATATCACAGAATCAGGAATTAAAGGGTTTAACAGGGCAATTCAGTTCATATCGAGTTTCGAATTCAGGTATATGTTTCCAGTTAGTCCCGATGGTATCTATATACTGCATAAAACACCGATTACTGTATACAACATCAACTCATCACTTGTAACCATGAAACCTAAAATGAAATCAAAGTAATGCTATACAATTAATACGCATTCGGTATTCGATTTATCAGTTTAGACATCGGGTTTAATAATTGAATCAATCAGCCAAATTCACTAAACCATCGAAACCCTTCTAAATTCAATTCCAATTCAAATCGGAGTCAACCGAGGGTTTAGAGGTTCAATAGGTTAATATTCAAATGATTCAAACCCTAATTCCGAATTTCAACCAAAAACACGACAAATCAAGAAATTTAGGGTTTAATGAGAAAAATCGAAGAAAGAGATACCAATTGGAGACTTGGAAGCGATCGCTAGTATGTACTCGATTCAGATCTCGATTTTTCGAGCAATTTGATCGATTCCCGCGGAAATTGAAACTCTTTTCTCTCTTTCTCTCTTTTGGTTTGGGCGAAACACACGCAGAGAAGTAAAAGGGGACGGGAGGAAAAAGGAATAGGTTAAGGGTTTTAATTAAGCTGCTTTAATATTCGTGCTGTCGGTTTGATAATTTCCAAATGTCACGCAAATATGAGATATCTTAGAAGAGTTTGAAATTTTCCAAACAGTCACGTAATTTATGAGATATCTCAAAGAATGTGAATTTTATAACAAATAACATATATCATATTATGATTATTAAAGGTTCAAATGCCAACTGGGTATCGGCTTTAATTCGAATATTTCAGATCGAATTTGGGATTACTTAAAACTTCAAAATATGAATATTTCAAATCGGTTCAAAATTTTCAAAAATTTATATTTCAGTTTAATTCGATTTTATCCGTATTGCTACGTTACAGATACTTAGCATTGGTGGATCTAAAAATTAGTCATGCATGGGTGCTTAGCCTCCCACATTATGATTTTAATTTTTTTAATAACATATATTTAAAAAATATATATAATTTAATTAGACTTCCTTATAAAATGTCAAGTATAGTGTAGCCTTGTGGTTATAATTTCATTTTCTAGTTATAGAGACTTAGTTTCAAATCCCAAACCTGATACTTAGCACAAATATATTGTTCAAGGATGGATAAAAAAATAACCAGACAAGAATTAATATTCATCAAAAGCAAAAGTAAGAGTTATGTGTGTGTGAGTTGCCCTAGCTGGAGGCATAATTGGCACTTAATCAGGAATAAATGTTGTGCTCTCCTGCCAGGATTAATTAAACATACACAAATAGTATATTTTCCCAGGACCACATAAGCAATTAAAGAATGGCCTTATCAGGAATAAATGGTGAGCTCTCCTGCCAGGCTTAATTAAACACACAAATAAAATGTTCATTCACATAGGTCGCCGACAGTACCCGCTAGGATATGGGGCACTAAATCCATTAATATTCAGCATTCAATGTAGAACACACGAGTAGACGCTCTCCAATTATCAAAAACAGGGAGACTACCCATATTTCTTGTGATCAGTTAAAATGGCATATGGAATATCACCTTTAGTGCTATATATTAATATCATATACAGGCTATAACTATAATTTAATTGAGAGAAATTAATTCAGGGCCTCTATAATGTATCCCCAAATGCCATCATTTGGTAAATCAATTTGATTTGTGTCCGTTGAAAGCAAGGTTCTAAATAACAATTATCGCGTCATAGTAGAAAGGCTAAAAAAAGGTTCATAGAGCAATAAAAAAAAATTATATTCTATATTTTTACTAATTATTAAAATTATCTAAAATCTCATAGAGCAATAAGTAATACAAAATTGATTAAAGAATTGATGAGTATTTTGGAGATACGGAATTGTGTTTAGATTATACTCTTTTTGCCTTTAAATTTATTATCCTTAATACTCAAATAATGGTCGATTGCAAGCGCACAACCTATCCTTATAGTACTTTGGGTACTTTGGGTATTGATCCACAGGGAAATCAAGAAATACTAATCTTTAACTCTATCGATTCATTTCAGATTCGTGCAAGAAAGTAAACTTAAATGGGGGGTTTTGTTCTAACAATCTTAAGTTTGGGTTCAATACCCGGAGGAAAAGTTTTGAAACAATTATAGTAAAATAGAAAAGTAAAATAAAATCTTGGTTGCTTTCAAGAATTGGAAAGATCTAGGGGCATTTGGTCTACAATCCCTTCTTCATTCTATCTATTTAGTTTGTTTAAATTCATGTATGATTTGATGAGGTTTCTAACCTAAAATGTTAAAAAAGATCACTGTCGTGAATTAATAACGTGCCTAGATAGTTTCGGACTTCACGGTCGTTCTTCACCCTATCTATCTAGACACATCTCTTGTTAGCCTATTTCGACTAATTATTGATACAAGTATTTTGGTGCGGTGGGATAATGTTCCTCGAATTTTAGGTGTTGTCACAATCCTAAAGGGATATTTAATAATCTTTTGCACACAAAACACATATCAATACTTAGTCAATCTAAGTGTCCTAAGTAAGGGTTTGACTTCACGGTTGTTCTTCACCAAACCCTAAATTTTAATTTCTATAGTTCCGGATATGAATATCAAAGTATGGTCGCTTCTGATCCAAATCCTAAGGTATTTGTGTTCATAATTTAGTACTCTACTCTCATCCTAACTTCTTTGGATTCTTTGCATTACAAATAAATTTCAAACCGGAACTAGTTTGATTATAAGTACTAAACTATGTAAATCAACACAAACAATAAATCACAGAAATTAACAATCAAATCCCATAAAACAATCATAATAAAAACAAATAACTGAATAAGATAAAATTAAATAAGTTCATGCATTGACCTAAAGCCCTAGAGAGAGACATACTCTCTCTTGGAGAAATCCATTATAAAAATTGACAAAAATAAAAAGAAATAAAATAAAGAAATGATTACACCCTTTGTCAAATTAAAAACCTCAATATTGCCGAAATCTTGGGAAGATCTTCTCCTTCTCTTTCCTAGAAAAGCCTCTATAACTCCAGAAATTGTTGCAGGTTTATTGCTATATTTTATGAAAATTGACATGCACCAAGGGGGAAAGAGAGAGATGAGAGTTGTCTTAAATGGGAATGAACCCCCTCTTTTATAGCTAAAGATCATGCTCAATTTAGAGACTAGAAGGTGGGGTTAGTGGGTGCTATCTTTGGATTGTTTCTCAGACTGCCATCACTACAAAAGATAGGCACTTTTCGCGAGGATAAAAAGTGACTTTTCGCGATGGAGTACCGTCATAAACGTGTTTTTTCTATTTGCAACTGTACTTTTCGCGACGAAGTCCCATCATAAATGTGTTTTTTCTCTCGCGAAAAGTGCCTATTTTGATGCATGTCTAAACTTAGCCCTTGAAATGTGGCCAGCAGTTCTAAAAATAGAAAAACGCATCGAAAACACATTTTTAGGTTGTCTGTGACCAAGGTGCTTCACACTATGCTTCTCAAGTTGTAGATCTTCTCACTAGCTTTCTGAAAAGTGGTCATATGCCCAAAATATATTTTAGGTGTCAAAATCTACGGCTATTTTAAGTTCAGGCACCTGTTTTGAGTTCTACTATAGTGCGGCCAGGCCACTCGCACTACGCTCGGACTTTTTCTGTGCGACCAGAGTGCGGCTGCATCAAGATCCGTGTGTCTTCACGGATTTTGATGCATAGCTTATTATACATTTTTAAAATTGGCGCGCATCTAGAAATCCATCTAAGTACTTAGTGCGGCTATATCGCAAACCATGCGTCTGCACTGGGCATTTTTCTTCGTTTTTCTTCATTTTATGCAAATTAAAACCAAACAAATGTAGTTGATCCTAGGTGTATTCTATTAACTTTATATTCAAAATACAAGATATTTGGTGTTATTTCGTGATAAAAATCAGATCAAATATGTATATATATAATTTAGGTCTATCAAGAATTAGAATATTCATATTGAACCAGTACAAACTCTAAATTTCTATTCAAAATATCCCTAATAATATCATAAATTATCTATCTTTTCCAATTGAAAATAACCTAAGCATCATGGCATAAATTAATTATATATTTTTTCTATTTAAAAAACCTAAGTATCATGGAATAAACTATCTATATGTTTTATATTAAAAGCAAAATTAATCTAGACCTTGAATAAAATTGAGTTTTGAAATAAATTTTCAATTTGAGCCTTTAAATAAAAGCCTATATGTAGCATAGCGTGCGCTATAGCGCGTAGCATGTAGCGCAAATAGCGGACCGCTATTACCGCTATAGCGGTCGTAGCTGAAATAACGCACTTTTATATCATAACTTAGCATTCAAGGTCTGAAAACGCTATAATGCCGCTATAGCGCACTATTTAGAACACTGGTTGAAAGTATAAAGTGCTTATATTAATCTATATTAGATTATTCTTTGGAAAAGTGCTCCTTTTTCTCTAATGTGCACGGAAAGTGCAAAAAAGAGAGGAGGATAAATGGGACGGAAAATGCATGAGATATGAAAAGAACCATATTGCCTATTGGGAAACATATGTAAACAATATTCAGGTTGTATTTGTATGACCACGTGATGCATGGAACTGCATAAAATGCTTTGATTAACTAATATAAATTCATGACATGCAGTTTTGATTAATTGACGTTTAACAATTATACAGTTCAGAGATCTTTCATGTGATTTATTCCGTAAAGTAATATAGTTAACAAATTTAGTATCAAGAAATAAAAATCAAAAGTAAGAATATTTAAATTCATGCTATTACCAGCTTTCTAAGAACTTCATCCATTTTTGTCCAACAATACTTAAAATTTTCGTATTTTATCGTATAAGATTAAATGATGTATCAATATATTTCAAGGAGAATTTATTTGGTGTCATTTAAAAATCTCAGGATCAGAATAAAAACTTACAAATACCTGAGAATATATATATATATATATATATATATATATAGAGGAGGGATCAAGTTACAACATTTTTTGAGTTACAACAAGTTACAACAAGCATTATTTACATTTTTACAGTCTAAATCGTCGATCCAAACCGTTAGATGTGATCTCTACAATAAAATATACTTGGAGACCAAATTTTACATTTTTTAGAATTTTTTTACTATTTATTAAGGTGGGTACAAAAACTAGTCAAATTCATACCATTGAATTTTGTACCCACCTTAATAAATAGTAAAAAAATTCTAAAAAATGTAAAATTTGGTCTCCAAGTATATTTTATTGTAGAGATCACATCTAACGGTTTGGATCGACGATTTAGACTTTAAAAATGTAAATAATGCTTGTTGTAACTTGTTGTAACTCAAAAAATGTTGTAACTTGATCCCTCCTCATATATATATATACATTTTTAATTTTGAATAAATTTGGAGTTAGGTCACACAACACTAGTTTAATATTCATAAGGAATTTTTCATTTCTGTTTCGAACATGTGATCTCTTGTGTAAAGAGCATTTTTTTTATCATTAGACAAAATTAAAACTGATCCTTAATATACATATAATGTACAATACATGAGAAAATCGGATCCAACCCAAAAAAAAAAATGCCCGACTTGATTTGAACCCAACGCAACACAATCCGGATTCTTGAAAAATCAAACTTACCCGAACTAGACTTGATCCAACCAAACTCGAATCCAGTAATGTACTACAAGGCCTACTTGTTGGTTCGGGTCAAGACACATTAAGGTAAGAAGTCTAATGGGCCTTGTATACTCTTGTTTCAAAAAATCAAGCACCGGACTGCATTTCATTTGGGTTTTTACAACACAAAGAAAGTTTTTACACCGGACTGCATTTCTTCCTTGTAAAAATAAGGTATTTTTCTGTTTCATTTATAAATTATTTGTACTGAAGTTGCACATATGTTGGCAGGTGAATAGAAATTGTTAGCACTATAGCAGATCAGAGCATCAGTGATCGGTGAAATCGATCCCTGGTACTCGCGTCTCCGGTTGCTAATGCCAAAAGCAGTCCCTGATAACTCAATCGCTGAAGACCTCATTGTTGATGCTCGTCCAATGACGACATCGGTCGCTGAATGATGTCATCTCAATCGTTGATGACTTTTCAGTGATTGATTTTTGTTTAGTCGCTGTTAGTTTTTGCTGACGTCATGTAAAGACATCAGTGACAAAAAAAATCGGCCACTAATACCCAAAAATCAGTCATTGATGCCTTGGGTATTAGTGACAAAAAAAATCAGTCGCTGATATCCAAGACATCAATTGTCAGTTTAGGATTTATGGTTTAGGGAATTTTTATCAGAAAAATAATATACTAATACATAGATATAATCAGCCAAAAAATATGTGCTTAAAACCTTCAGATGCAAGAATTCAGTATTATTTACATAAGATCAGGCAATAGTACATTGACAGCATATGTTTATGACAATTACAGTCTATAGAAATGAATTACTGCTATTATTATTTACATGTTAGTTCTAATTTCTACTAGTGGAGGAGAGAATTAGCACATGCCTGTTATTTGTACCTCGTATTTTTCACAGCATAAAGATCAATATACAAGCAAAGAAGCAAAATTATATTTTGTAACTTGACATTTCATCAACTGGTAAATATACATCAGCTATGTATTAAATAATAAACTGTACTGAAATTAATAAAACAGTACATAGAAAAATTTAAGTGGCATTGTATGTTCCATATCATTTTGTCATCTAAAAATAAGATTGAGCTGTGATACATGATAATATAGTTAAACAATCCAATTTATAAAACAGTAAATAAACAAATAGACAATGGAAGCAATTCAAATTAAATAAATGAAAGTAAATAATGCAATTCAATAATAGTGAATGCTTTATTGTTTCAGGGTCCCTGACTTTGAATTGTAATGTATAGCATGAAGAGCTTCTGTGCTATGGCTTTGACTTCATACTATTTCAATTAAAGGTTTTGTGCAAGACTTTTTGAGTTTTTGAAAGCTGAACTTCAAAAATATATTAAAACTACATTAAAAATCCTAAAAATGGAAAATTGTGTATCCCGATGTTCAGGAGGATGTCCTCTATCTGACTGAGAAGTGGCATGGTCAGATTCCAAGTCTAACTGTCTTTTATATTTTAGTTTGATTTTCGGCCTTTTTTGTTGCTTTTCGGTACCAGCAGATGTTGGTTTCATTTTTTTTCTATTGATTGTAGCCTGGTACAGTGGTTGGTACCTGTCCAGAGGGCTGGTACAGGGTGCTGGACAGTGGCATTGGCTTGTTTCATTGACTTAACACATTTTTATGGTTTTTATGCTATGCTACTTACATGAAACAAAGGAGATATCAAGATTGAACATCTTTATGCAGAGAATCATAAGGTGCACTGTGTGAAATTCATCTTTCCTCACATAGGTCCTTGTACATTCATATCTAACCATTTTGCACATAAGTCCTTTATGTTTTATTTACAAAATGTGGCATGACAGTAAATAAAAAGAGGGTATTGCAATAGGTTCGAGCAAGCTCTTGTGAAAGAATAGAGGCGCTTGACCAATTTTATGAGGAGAATTTATACAATAAACAAAAGAGTATTTTATTAAAATGGAGAAAAAAAACATACAGTAATTAGTTTCTTCCAAGAAGCTCTTTGACTTTATATCCCATAACCTCCTCAGACTCGCAATTTAGGTATAAGCGAGTTGTCAATAGCGGTTTTAACAAACACATTGATAAAATTCAAAAGGGGAAGCTAAAATGGAAAAGCAAGACCAAGTAAGAGGGATCTCATTTGAAAGATAAATTTTGATCTATTGAGCTCGTAGTCCTTATTTATCACCGAGCTGCTTCATGACTGCAAAGTGCAAATGCTATGATATGCAATACACCCCCACTGCTATTTCATATACCAACAAATTACAGTTTATTTTGGATGTATCAAGAAGATAAAAGAACGAGATTCATCCCCAATTAAAGAAATGACATAATTTTTTAGGAAACATACTCCATGACTATGTAGACATTTTCGGCATCTTTGCATACATCATAAAACTTTACCGTATGTGTGTGACCTGATAATGCTTTTAGCATCTTTACTTCCATTCTTACATCTTCAATTGCTATAGCATATGTCATCTGCAACACATCAAATAATTAGAGAAAAATAATTTAAACTAATTATAATATTTTAACAATCATTTCACAAAAAAGAAAGAAAAACATTATCAGTTTGTTCTTTGTAAGGCATGGTCATATATAGCAGCAAAGCCAGAGCTGAGATCTTCTTTGGGAAGATAGCCTCCTCATCCCTCCAAAATTTAACATGGTTTTATAAGTACTGATTAGAGCAAATAGTAGCTTGAAGAGATGAAAAACAAAAATCATGGAAGTTCATGGTTTTATTTCCCAAGGCCTTTTCTTGCATTTTCTCCATCCCTGAAAAGTTTCAAAATGACATAATAAGACTTTAACAAATTGAAAATTAAGCACGCAAAAGAAACTAAGTGTCTGACCTTTAGTTTGGATTTTTGCACCATTCAAAACTATTGAACACCCTAGATTCCAGAAAAACTTAGGCAAAAGAACTGACACTTTTGAGAGATTGTCATGTATATAGCATTATATATTTATATGAGCACCATTGAGTTCAATAGTTCACTTCAAATTTAAGCCGTCCAAACCTCCTATAGAGATTCGTAGCTGATTTATGGTAAAGAGAAGGGAACTTGCAATGTAAAGTTACATAAAGGATTTTTTTTCTACAAGTAAACTTTAACACAAACATTACTAGAGCCTATGTTAAATAACAGAAAAAAAATAGCAGTATATCAATGTGTACACTTTTCTTGTTCTCTAGCTAGCAGCATAATTTCCCATATTCACCAAAATTTAGATGCTTGCAAGTTAAAAGTTGAAACCAGTTGGTATCAGTACACATTAGCTGGTACGCACAATTGCTGATTCAAGAAATTCAGAGCCGAACTGAACCAATTAATCATAAGTTCTCCCATCAGACCTAAAGAATGAAATCCAATCTCGATTTAACTCATGTACCTTAACACTGGAGATAAGTCTTAATCTAACATTTTAATTTATTACAAATATTAATCAAGTAGCAGTCTGTATTGCAAAGAGGCCCTGATTAACTATGAAATCAAGTAGCAGTCTGTATTGCTACAGTAAATGTACAGTAATTGCAACAATTATAGTAAATTGCTACAGTAAATGTACAGTACATACAACAGTTACAATAAATCCGCTACCGTCAATTTGCAACAGTAATGACTAATTATCATAATTAAAAAAAATACCTATTCACCCAAATCGCCTGGAGAGATTTCAAATCGCAGCAAGAAGGAGTGGGTAGGAGAGAGAAAACAGGGAAAAAAAGGGGTTAAATAACGGACCCGCCTCAATGGGCTATGACCCTCTTGTCCCTGGGGCGCTTCACTTGACTTATGGGCTGCCCGTCCCTGTGGCGCCTCAGTTGGCTTATGGGCCGCCCGTCCCTGGGGCGCTTCACATGATATATGGGCCGCCTGTGAGAGTGGTGCCTCACTGGGTTTTTTGGGCCGCCCCAAGCCCAGGCGGTCAGGGCAGTTATAAAAAAAAAATGCACCCTCAGGCATTATTAAAATTTCCTCTTTTTTTAAGGAAATTAATCAAAATGGCTGTCTAATTTTGGATGGATTTTTTTTTTTGGAAGATATTGAGTATCAGCAATCGCCATCAATACTGATGACTGATACCGGTCGTTGATGCTCCTTTTTGCTGTAATGTAGTCGCAAATAAGAAGTGGGCCAAGAAGGTTTCTCAAGATTTGATTTTAGATCGTACCATTCAGATGTTTAGGTATTTATATCTTGGTTAGATGGTACTCGACATTTAGATGATATTGTTTATGTTATTTGACATTTATTGTTTATTTTACTTGACATTTTGATGTTTATGTTTGATGATATGATATATAGTTTCTCGATATTTATGTTTATATTTGTTTGTATGTATCGATATTTATGTTTATGTTGTATGCGATATTTATGTTATTGTTAATTGCATATATTGATATTTATGTTTATGTTGTATGCTGGTACGTGTGGTGTTAATTATTAAATTGTGGAAATGTAAATAACAAAAAAAAAAGATCCATAAACTTGACTAAAGAGCATCAGCGACCGGTCCAATTGCTCGCTGATAACTTGGGTATCAGCGATCATTTATTTTAGTCGTTGATGCCTTTTCCTGACATCAACAAAAACCAACATTGACCAAAAATATTTAGTCACTAGCGACCAAGTAACATCATTCAGCGACCAGTGACTTTATCGGAAGAGCATCAGCAACAATGCTTTCAACAATCGGATTTTCATCGACCGGTGCCATGACTTTTAGTAACTGAAATCCCAATCGCTGAAAGTTGGTTCTCCTGGTCGCTAAAAGTTGGTTCTGCTGTAGTGAACTTGCAACCATAATTCAAAATTCCAACTCATAACACTATGAGGAGTGATGTTCTTAAATTTTATATGGATCAAATGAAGAAGACTATGGCCTAATCAAATAACAATGAAGGGAGAGTGGCAATTACAATCGAAATGTGGACGGTGGACAACCAAAATAAGTCTTATATGGCAGTTACTGCACATTTTGTGGATGATTCGTGGCATCTACAACAATAACTATTAATGTCACACCCCAAAACTAGAAATTCTGAATTAAGGTGTGATCATGTCTGATAACACCAAAACATATAGCGAAAATCACAACTTTTTGTACGAAAGATAACGAAAAAACGTATGCAAAGTACTCATTTTACTGAATTATTCATTGCAAACGTGTTTCATGTTATTTTGACAGGTTTTAAAAAAATTAGTTATGAATTTAAATCAAAAATAGAGCAAAAATGTTATATTTAAACCGATTCTATTTATTAATGGTGCCGCTACAACAGTGTTTCGATTTTATTGCACATATATATTTTTATTTCCATCGTTAAAGACTTTGATACGTTCTTGTCACATTGCATCTGTCTCAATTTCATTGCACACCATTTTTTAATTTTCACCGTTAGTGACTTTGATTTTATTATTTTTTCATTTCATTGACACATGTAGATAAATTTTGCTGAATCAATCTTCATTTGTATTTCTGACTATAATGCATTAACGGTGACTTTAATATATTTAAGAGTTGTAACAACAGTGATAAGTGTCGTTGAGTAAAAGAGTGACTGGGGCATGACGTATAGCTTAAGGAGCAATTTCAGCATATAAAAATCTTTATTTTACTAATATAACAGTGCACTCAATGGGTTGAAGAATTCTTGTTAATGGGCTAAAATGAAACGGTAGAAATTGGCAACTTCATGATGCGGCCCATCTTGAACCGAGCAGACTCGTGTGATTTTATTCAAAGATTTTTATATCTAGTCTTTAATTTAATTAATGTAAATGAAGGTCTTGATTCAAAAAGGGTTGAATTTGCACAAATAAAATATACGTATTTTTTATTTTTATTTCATTTTATTTTAATTGTTATTGTTATTAATTTTTTTCTTTTAAGAATGTTATTTACAAATTACAAGGGTAGGTCAGAGCAGGTTGAGAGCTGATTTATATATATATATGTTATATCATCGGTCTCGTATATTTTCCCTTATTATTTTTTTATTTTTCTCTTTGATATTTTCTTTAGATGTGTCGTACCAAATCCCATTTTTTTTTCAACAATGGATGTTGTTTTAGACATGTTCCAAACACTCGAGTCGTATGAAGTCGGGTTGTTTAAGCCTCACATTTTTGAGGTAAAACATTTACATTTTGTTTTCAGCCTAAACTTAAGAATAAAGATCCAATCAGCATAGTTATATTAAAAGCCCAATTCAAAATATAGTCTCCTTCAAACTTTTAACTTTAACCCAAATTAAATGCAAGGCCGAAACCAACAATTTAACTTCTAGATGTTTATTTTCATCCTTAGCCGAAAGCCCACTTAATTTAAATTACACTTCGGCGTTTTATGTGCCACTAACATGCAATTATTATCATAAACATTAATATAGGCTAAGTCAGTCCTTAACTGTTTAAGTGTACCAGTACCCATTAAAAATGGTACGGACTGTACCAATTACCAGAAAATTGGTACAAGTTTCTGGTTCATACAAGCAAGGGGAACACACCACATGTACAAATGCACGACCGTTGTACAAGAAATTTTGTGAAACAAATTCAGATATGGGTGTATGATTTCAGCAGCAACATGGTTTAGATTCATAAGTGAGGTGCCAAACCGCTCTATGGACGGTATAGTCCGAGTTGAAACAAAAATAAGGATTCAACCCGACATTCACAAGAAAAATTCAAAACAAGAAATCGATGACAATTCATTGAGCACATACATTGATTAATCACACAAACACAGATCAGAGAGGGGCTCAGCCCATATGCCATCACAAGGCATAGAGGAAGAAAAACCAGAGATTTATCATGTGCTCCAATTAGTCCTTGGCGTGAGTCGATGTTACCAAAGCGGATGGAGGTCGAGCTTGCTTGTTGTTCTCTCCGTCTTTGCCTCTCAATCAACCTCAGCGCCAAGTGGAAGCTAGTCAAGAAAAGCACAAGAAAACACCCAAATCGGGTTTGAGAAAATGCAAGGCTAGAGAGGGAGAGCGTGGGTAGTGTTTTGAAAAAACCTGTTGGGTTTGAACCCGGTCTGGTCTGCCCGTGCCGTTACTCGACCGGACCGTGTCTGTGATCGGATTTGCATGGGTACGTGGGTACACTGGTGCGGGTTTGAAACGGATCGGTCATGACATTTAGGGCACAAATCCGACCTTACCCGGACCAAACTAGACCCGTGCCTGCCCGGACCAGTCCGTGTACCCCAGAACCCGTGCCCTTTGTACCCTTACTCATGATACCCGTGCCCTTTGTACCTTTACTCGTGATACCCGTGCCCTTTGTACCTTTACCCATGCCCGTGAACTCGTACCCCTGATACCCGGATCACTTTTAATTTGAACCCCCCCCCCTCCCGCAACCCATGAACCCTAAACCCGTGTCCGTAATACCTGTACCCGGTTCCTTTGTATTAAATATAAATATAAATATATATATATATATATATATATATATATATTAAATTTATTCCCTCCAAACAAAACTCTATAAATAAGTTCTCATCCCTCAGAAATGTTCACATCTCTATCTCAATATTTTAATCTCTCATTCTCTCAATCTCAATCTCAATATTTTCATTATTCTCCAATTTTAATTTTACTATTAAAAAATATAGTTGTTAATTTAATTCATTTTTTAAATACACAAACGCAAACGGAATTATGAAGTTATTCTCCAAAATTTTCCTGCGAGATTAAAGGTTACATTTATTTCATGTTACATTAAATTTTGCTAGAATATATTTTGTTAGATTAAATTTTGCTAGATTAAATTTTATTAGATTGAAATATTGAATATTAGATTTATTTTTGTAGCATAATTTAACCGATTTTCTATTTATATCCAAAAAATAAATAAAATTAAAAAAAACATCCAAATCCCGACTGAAATTTGAAAACTACCCAAACCGGTTATCCAATAACAGGATTTGGAACAAATGTTGGGTTAATGGATTTCCGGACTCAACAGATATAACCGGTTAATCACTAACCGGAAAGTTGTGTTTTCTTTTTTTCTTTTGTTTTAAACAAAAATTTCTAATTTTTTTATTTTTTGTATTAAAATATTAGAAATGTTGAGTATATTTCTTTGAAAATAGATGGAATACAATATAATTTGTGTGTAAAACAAGTAAACCAATATGTATAAACCAGTGTTTACAAAAATTAAAAAATCTGTGTTACAAACATATAAACCTGTGTTTACAAACACATTTTAAAACTTATTCTTCAAACACATTTTAAAGCATATAAACCTGTGTTTACAAACATTGAAAAATCTTCATTTAATAGATTACTTATTCAAAATGGAGACTGTATTTTCAGTTATTAAATATCAAAGGCTGTTAATTTGCATAATTAAAATTAGAACCAATCCCCCATCGCGTCTTCGAGCTAACTGGGTTTAAATTGTACTTTAAAGTACTTTCAAGTAAGTAGTTAATTAATTATTACATGACTATTAATAAGCTAGGGGACTAGCTGCGAGGTTAGTGATTACAACTTCTCCTAACAGACTGTCCACGAAATTAAAGTGTAAGACAAAACCGTGCAAAGCTAACATTTAAAGCAATCAGTGTAAACTAGCAATGCGTTAAAACATCGATGCGTTAATTAATGACAAATTAACAAATTTTCGTTATTAGCAGACAGTTAAATCCAATTAAACCAGTTTGAGAACGAACTCGGATTTGATGGCTCAGAGTACCAGAACATTTCTTTTTTATATAACTATGCTGATTGGATCTTTATTCTTAACTCTTTAAGTTTAGGTTGAAAACAAAATATACATGTTTTACCCCAAAATTGTGACGCTTAAACAACCTGACTTCATATGACTCGAGTGTTTGGAGCATGTCTAAAACAACATCCATTGTTGGAAAAAAAATGGGATTTGGTACGACACATCTAAAGAAAATATCAAAGAGAAAAATAAAAAAATAATAAAGGAGAATATACAAGAGCGATGATATAACATTTTTTTTTTTAAAATCATCTCTCATAAGCATATGAGGGTATATGCTTATAAGTTATTTTTTCGTTTTTAAAATCTAAAAAGTTGATATGAATCATTAGATGTGATCTCTATATTGAAATATTCTTGGAGACCAAATTTTACAATTTTTTGAATTTTTTTTACTATTTATTAAGCTACTTTGAAAATCGTTGATCCAACGGTGACTTCTGATTTTACTGTTTTGCTAAGTCACTGTTAGATCAACGATTTTCAAAGTGAATTAATAAATAGAAAAAAAATTTAGAAAAATGTAAAATTTGGTCTCCAAGCACATTTCAATATAGAGATCACATTTAATGATTCAGATTTACTTTTTGGATTTTGAAAATGAAAAAATGACTTATAAGCATATACCCTCATATGCTTATGGAAGTAGAGTAGCCAACCTCTCTCTCTCTCTCTCTCTTTATATATATATATATATTAGTAAGGCTACTATACATTGCAATGCATAGGCATTTTTGTGCATTAGATTATAAATCACCAGATTCAAAGTCCAAATAATCGATCTAGACCGTTCATCTTGTTCTCTACATTAATATATGTTTGGAGACCAAAATTTATATTTTTTGAAATTTTTTTCTATTTATTACGCTACTTTGAAAATCGTTAATCCAACGGTAACAGAAAAATCAAAAGGCACTTATTGGATCAGTGATTTTCAAAGTGGCTTAATAAATTAGTAAAAAAAAAATCCAAAAAATTTAAAATTTGGTGTCCAAATACATATTAGTATGGAGAACAAGATGAACATTTTCGATCAGTCATTTGGACTTTGAATCCGGTAATTTCTAGTTCAATACACAAAAATGCCTATGCATTGCAATGTATGGTAGACTTACTATATATATATATATATATATATAGGAGGGTTCCAATGCCTCATTTTTTTCATACCTCGTCATACCTCATATTTTATATTTTTATTTTCAAAGTTCAAATTGTCGATCCGAATCATTCAACAAAATATTTATACTAAAATATACATGGAGATGAAATTTTATATTTTTTGAAATTTTTTGCTATTTTTTAAGATAGGTACAAAATCATTGTTTTTGAACCGTTCAAAAAACAGTGATTTTCTACCCATCTTAAAAAATAATAAATTTTTTTCAAAAATTATAAAATTTCATCCCTAGCCATATTTTATTATGGATATCATGTTGAACGGTTCCGATCGACAATTTAGACTTTGAATATGAAGAAAATGAAGATATAAAATATGAGGTATGATGAGGTATAAAAAAATGAGGCATTGGAACCCTCCAAATTGTCGATCCGAACCGTTCAACAAAATATTTATACTAAAATATGCATCGAGATGAAATTTTATATTTTTTAGAATTTTTTTGCTATTTTTTTAAGATAGGTACAAAATCACTGTTTTTGAACCGTTCAAAAAACAATGATTTTCTACCCATCTTAAAAAATTGTTAAAAAAATTTCAAAAATTATAAAATTTCATCCCTAACCATAATTTAGTATGGATATTATGTTGAACGGGTTGGATCGATAATTTAGACTTTGAATATGAAGAAAATGAAGATATAAAATATAAGGTATGATGAGGCATTGGAACCCTCCTCCTCCTCTCTCTCTCTATATATATATAGAGAGAGAGAGAGGTTGGCTAGTATCAAATCGATTGTTCCTGAGATCTTGTGCAATTAAGTCATTTTTCAATTTTTAAAGTCCAAAAAGTCTATCCAAACGTTAGATGTGGTCTCTATATTAAAATGTATTTGGAGACCAAATTTTACATTTTTCTGAATTTTTTTTGCTATTTATTAGGCTACTTTGAAAATTGCGGATCCAACGGTGGCTTCTAGTTTTACTGTTTTGTTAAGCTACCGTTGGATCAGCGATGTTCAAAGTGGCTTAATAAATAGTAAAAAAATTCAAAAAAAATGTAAAATTTGGTATCCAAGCACATTTTAATATAGTGTTCACATCTAATAGTTTGAATCGACATTTCGGACTTTGAAAATTGAAAAACGACTTAGTTGCATAGAACCTTAGGAACAATCAATTTGAATTAGCCAACCCTCTCTCTCTCTCTCTCTCTCTCTATATATATAGTATGGCTAAATTGCTCCCGGTAGCACTCCGACCTAAGTGCTTATGGAGTCAAATTTTAGTATTTGATGTTCAAACAACAAATCCAAACCGTTAAATGTTCAATCTATATTAAAATATGCTTGGAGACCAAATTTTACATGTTTTTGAATTTTTTTTACTATTTATTAAGTTGATTTGAAAACCGTTGTTTTTATTAAATTTCTGCAGCATTGAAAAACAACGGTTTTCAAACCAGCTTAATAAATAGTAAAAAATTTCAAAAACATGTAAAATTTGATTTCCAAGCACATTTTAATATAGATTGAACATCTAACGTTTGAATTTGTTGTTTTAACATCAAATACTAAAATTTGACCTCGTAAGCACTTGGGTCGAAATATTACCAGTAACAATTTAGCCATACTCTAGTCTCTCTCTCTATATACACACACACACATATATATATCTACTACTTGAATTGTTCGTATTTTTCATTTGAATATAAACTAATGCACAAAGTATAGGCCCACGAATTTTTCTTTCCTTTTAGTGTGGGGGTCATCCAATTTAACTGATATTGAGCACATTTATTTTTGTCCTGTTTATGTCTTGCTAATAAATTTATTGTACAGCCCAGTGTCTTCATGCAAGATCCTGATGAATACTTCTTTACTGATGACTGTTGCAATGAATTGGCTTCTGATATGTAACAATTACAATCATTAACTGCCTATATAAGTTACCACGTCATATTCGAGTTACAATTATTAAAAATAAATTGATGAAATTGGAAATTATTGAACGACATATATATTAGATATTAAGGTCTTTGTTTTTCCAATTCATTTTAGTTACTAGTGTGAAAATTTAAAATTCTCACATTACCACTGCTTTTCAGAAGTTTCCCAACTTGACACCAATGTAGACCCAATTTGCGCACCATCTTTGACGGGTGTGCAGACCAAGTTTGTGCATCATTTTGGTGTGCAGATTGAGTCTGTGCATGGAAACGGGGAGTTCCAAACACACAGAAACATAACGCAACAAAATAGAAGAAAAATACACAGTGTGCGCATGAAAAAAAATAGCGTGCAAACTCAGTTTGTGTCTTTGTCAAGTTTTGAATTTTTCTAAAAACGGTGATCATGTCAGAATTTTGAGATTTCAGAATGGTAACGAAAAAAATTATGTGTTTTGGAATTGGTAGTAAGTTTATTATAGGTACATTTGTTAGAGTTAATTCAAGGTTAATTTATAATTTTTTTAATTAACAGGTTTTATGCAGCTTCATTTTGGGTTCTATTTAAAATATGTTGGACCAAATAGTAGATCTCAACTCAATTATTTGGGCTGTACAATAAAATTTTCCTGTCAAATACACTGTATAATCCACTTAAACCAAATTTTAATTTATTCAATAATATAAAGTTCCAAATTAAAAATTTGAGAAAATCATTTAATGAAATTCGGTATTTTGAAATAAAACCAAAATTTAAAATTTTGGTCCATTCATACTTTCAGTTGAAAAAAAAAAACTAAGGGTTGTAATTTGAAAGTCTCCCCCATTCCTGATTTTAAAATTTGACCGTGGTTTTATAGTCGGACTCTTCAAAAACTGTGATAGAAAAAATTGTTCTTATATATAACCATAAAATGCCATGTTGGCAAAATATTGAAATTGCTTCAAAATGTTATGTTGGCAAAAAATTAGTTATTATTCCCTCATATATTATTCTCAGAAATTTGTTTCTGTGATGTATGAGAATTTCGTTTAATTTCTGAATGCTAAAAACAATTAAAATTAATTGCATGAATGGGGTACGTGCTTTTGAAATTAATTGTAAATTAATATTAGTTCTAATTTTAGTCTAATTTTACAATAGATGCTATAACTCGTGGTCACTGTTAACGGAATAAATACCTTATTTTGCACATTAATAATGTCAAATATGAATGAAGTCACTGTTAATGTAATCGTGGTCACTGTTAATTGAATCCGGAGTAATATGATAAGACCAGCCAACATCATTGACACTCAGAATGATTTGATGATGACAAGCTGTACTCCATTTAGCTAGAAAGATCTTCTACGGACATTAGAGTTAAGAGAGGAGAGATCTAGTAGTGGAATTGAAAAGGGAAGAGCGACGACTTTTTTAAATTGTGCCATAATTGATGGACAGTGCATTAAATATGTCCTCCAACTAGAGGTTTGCTATACTAAAACGGGTTAAACCCATTTTGTCCGGCCCGTACCCGTTATCCGTGGTACCCGCACTCGTTGCTCAGGTACAAATTAACGGGTAGACGGGTACGGGTAATAAATGGACCGGACAACATAATTTTGAAAAAAATCCGTTGTACCCGTACCCGTCTACCCGCCAACTCGTACCCGCCTACCCGCCAACTCGTACCCGCCTACCCCGTACCAGTCCCCATAACCCGTACCCGACCCAGATTTTGAAATTCAAAATCTTTTGAATTTCCGCCGGTTCAAGAGGGGCCTGGGCCGGGTCAAATCAAACCCGGCCGAACCCACCCGGATCACCTCAACCGGTTTTTTTTTTATTTCAAATTTTATTCCCTCTCCATTTTTTTCTTTAAATACACCCCTCTAATCCTCTTCCTCTCCACATTCTAAATTTCTAACTCAAATTCTCAATCTCTCAAACTCAATCTCAAATTTTCACTTTTCATTATTCTTAATGTTACATTCCGAAATTTTAAAAAATCAATTGACTTAAATAAAAAAAATTAAATTAAATTAAACGATCGTTCAGAAATTTTATGACCGACTAAAACGAAACTAAAATTTCATAATACAAATAATGTATGAAATTATGTATAATAAAATGGAATTTTAAACCTTAATTAATGTTCCTCTAAATAAGTAAATTAAGTATGAATCGAAACCACGTTGAAATTTTGAGAATTTTGATATTTTATAGGCTGAGTGCGGATTGGTTAACCTGCACTGCGGGTTGGTTAACCCGCACTCATGAAATCACGTGTTGAACTGAATTTTCTGAAAATTGGCTAAGTATTGAGTGTGGATTGGTTAACCCGCACTGCGGGTAGGATTTATCCGCACTACGCTCGGATTTTTCCTAAATTTCTATTGAAGTTTTCTAAGTCCCGACTACGGGTTAAGTGACCCGCACTGCGGATTATTTCTGTGTTAGACTTTTTCTGAAATTCTGTGAACAATTTACTAAGTTCCCACTGCGGGTTAAGCAACCCGCACTGCGGGTTGTTTCTGTGTTAAATTTCATGTTATGAAAACTGACTAAGTGCTGAGTGCGGGTTAGGTAACCCGCAGTGCGAATTGGTTAATCTGCACTGAGGGTGATTTTTGCCCTAAAACTCAAATCCAATTTCTCTCTCTCTCTCTCACTTCGTTCTTTTCACCATTTTCAAGTAAATTTCTGTCAAGAGAGAAGAAAAAGAAAGAGAGAGTTTCTGTTCCCTCTCAAACCGTGATTGTTGTGAGAAATCGAAGTCAGGACCGACTAAGCGGTCGTGGATCTCTCCTAGCTCTCCTATTTGGTATTTCTTTCTCTTCCCGTTTCTCTCGAAAAACTCAGATTTCTCGATTTCTCATATTTTCGTTTTAAACTCGAGATTTGTGTTCGAATTGCTCGAGGACTAGTTCCTCTACATCCCTTGCTTGTTTATTTTCAATATTTTTCCCGATTTCTTTCCGATTTGAGGATTTGTGATTTCTAGGGTTTTGAGCCAAAACCCAAATTGAGTATAATCGTAAATTGATTTGTTTAATCCAACTGATTAGATTCATAATCAGTGAGGTTGCCTCTTGATCCTGAATTTTTAGAACGTTTAACAGTTAAATTGAGGTTTTGACCAAATTAGGGTTTAACCAATCGGTAAATTGAATTGATCCGAGAACCAAAGTAGTGAAACGGTGATTGATGGTTACCAAAGTGAAACGGTATATGGCTAGAGGGCCTAGATGCAATTGTGCACATTATATGAGATTTTTAATAAGAAATAAGGAACCGAAAAGAATCGATACCAAAACATAAGAATTGATTTAGGACTGTACAAACCCTAAGTAAACGTATAGACCACTGAACCCGAATTAAGCTAAGTAAACGTATAATATAGGTGTAGGCTCGGTTGAGCAAGACTTACCGAGGCAGTTCAAGACGCCCGATCTGTAGCTAAGCGGTACGCTCGTCTTAAACAGGTGCGGGATTCTTGGACTTGTTTGATACTTTATTTTCAGAAATTAAACTGTGTATTCGTTTGTCATATTGAATATCATTGATTGCATAATTGAATTAGGTAGAGCATTTGCATAGCCCAATCAAATTGAACTCGAATTGATGTGACTTGAGTGATTTGCATGCTGGTATGGTTATAGGTTGTGTCGATCTATCATGATCTGATTTTGATTGAAGTCACCACGAACTGTGTATGTGAATGGATGTGAATGGATTTACGAAGTTAAGCACTTGGATTCAATTAATTTGCCAAGTCGGGCTGTATGCTGACTTGGATTCCCAAGATCCTAAATGGCCTTAGGTGAACGGCCCTCGATATTCCCAGTACCGGTTGGGATGAGGGAGGGTGATTATGTGATGACATGTGATATGTTATGATATGTGATTTGAGGTCGTGGGTGACTTGTGTTAACGTCTGTGGCTCGATGGCATTCTCCTACGTGTTAATGCATTTGGAAAGGTCAATTGGATATTACGACTATTGGAATGATTCCAAAGAGGATTTTCTTTATATGATTCGAACCAGACCTTAATAAACTGTTAAGCCAAGCGATTGCAGATGGGTGTCAGATAAAGGGTCCAGCGGTTGGCCATCTGTAGATGTCAGTAACCCTATAGATGTGGGTTTGATAATGGTTCAGCTCGAAAGAACATCTGTAATTGCTACAAGCCCTAACGAACTGAGTTATGAATCGAGTTAAGCCAAAATATATGTTGTGTTTGAAATTCATCTTGGAAATTCCGTAAACTGTGTTGCAGGTTGATTTAACTGTTGTCGTGCATTGGCATTCTGTTATTTATGATTATATGTATCTGTTTGCATTGTTTATTGTTTGGGTTTCATTGTTGAATATAGAGTTTGATTGCAAATCAAATAGTCTGAACTGTGGCAAATTCGCATTGAGAATTTATTCTCACCTCCTCTCCCCGATTATTTTCAGGTTTATTTTGCGGACATAGCAAATGAGGATATTGGTAATGCATATAAAAGATCCACTGCCTTGCGTGTATATGTGACACTCGATAGATACACGCGGCAGGCTGTCAGACTCGGGGATTTGGGGTGTGACACTTAATTTTTAAATTTACTGTTTAAAAAACATATGGTTGTAATTTAATTCATTTTACAAATACGCAAACGGAATTAGAGGTTCGCTAAACCCATTACATAATTACGAAGGTATCGAAATTACAAAGTTCGGCACCTCCCGCAAGATTTTTCCGCGAAACTTAAAGGTTAGATTTATTTTATGTTATATTAATTTATTTTTGTAGAGTAATTTCAAATTTGATATTAGATTTATTGTTGTAGATAAACGTATAATTTAAATTGAATGTTAGATTTAGTTTATGTTAGATTTTTTAGATTTATTTAATTTATGTTAGATTTGTTAGATTTATTGAATGTTAGATTTATTTAATTTATGTTAGATTTGTTAGATGTGATTATGTGAATTTGTGATATAATTAGATTTATTTTGAATATGTTAGATTTTATTTTTGAAATTCGGATTTATTTTTAATTGGTTAAAAAAATATGTTAGATTAATTTTTGTGAATATGTGAAATATTTTGAATATGTTAGTTTTATTTTTGAAAATGATAGATTTATTTTAAATAAGTTATATTTATTTCGAATATGATAGATTTATTATTAAGATTTATTTTTTGAATATGTCAAGTAATTGTATTTATTTTTGAATATGTTAGATTTATTTTTAAATAGATTAGATTTTAATCATTTTATTTTTGTTTTTTCAAATTTTTTTTTTCTGTTTTACCTATTTTTTTAATTTTATTTATTTCTATTTTTTTTAAATATAGTTGTATTTGAAATCCATTATATAACTAGATTAGATTTATTTGTTGAATATGTTAGTTTATTTTTAAATAGATTAGATTTTAATCATTTTATTTTTGTTTTTCTCAAATTCTTATTTTTTTTCTGTTTTACCCAGATTTTTTTAATTTTATTTTTTTTCTGTTTTTTTTAAACATAGTTGTATTTGAAATTCATCATATAACTAGATTAAATTTATTTGTTGAATATGTTAAGTAATTGTATTCATTTTTGAATATGTTAGTTTATTTTTGAATAGATTCGATTTTAATCATTTTATTTTTGGTTTTTCAAATTCTTTTTTTTTTTCTGTTTTTCCCTGATTTTTTTAATTTTATTTTTTTCTGTTTTTCTTAAACATAGTTGTATTTGAAATTCATTATATAACTAGATTAGATTTATTTGTTGAATATGTTAAGTAATTGTATTCATTTTTGAATATGTTAGTTTATTTTTAAATAGATTAGATTTTAATCATTTTATTTTTGTTTTTTCAAATTCTTTTTTGTTCTGTTTATTTTAAACATAGTTGTATTTGAAATTTATTATATAACTAGATTAGATTTATTTGTTGAATATGTTAAGTAATTGTATTCATTTTTGAGTATGTTAGTTTATTTTTAAATAAATTAGATTTTAATCATTTTATTTTTGTTTTTTCAAATTCTTTTTTTTTTTTCTGTTTTTCCCTGATTTTTTTAATTTTATTTTTTTCTGTTTTTTTTAAATATAGTTGTATTTGAAATTCATTATATAACTAGATTAGATTTATTTGTTGAATATGTTAAGTAATTGTATTCATTTTTGAATATGTTAGTTTATTTTTAAATAGATTAGATTTTAATCATTTTATTTTTGTTTTGTCAAATTTTTTTTTTCTGTTTTTCCAAGATATTTTTACTTTTATTTTTTTTTCTGTTTTTTTAAACATAGTTGTATCTGTTACATTCCGAAATTAAAAAAAAAATGATTAAAATTGATAAATCGATCATTGGACGTAAATAAAAAGTTTAATTAATTTAACGATCGTTCAAAAATTTTCTGACCGACTAAAACGAAACTAAAATTTTGTAATGTAAATAATGTATAAAATTATGTATAATAAAATTTAGAGATTTAGAAATAAAAAAAATATAGCTCTAGGAATAAAATTATAATTATTCGGTAAATTAGAAATCTAGAAAATTCGCTACAATTCTTGGAATTTTTAGAAAAGAAGAAATTTGTTTAATTAGATTTGTGTAAATAAATAAATAAATTGAATTCCAAATAAGAGTATAATTATACGAAATTATTCGTTCGAGATAAATTATATAAAAGTTACCAATTTCGTTTATTTGAGAATTTTAAGGATTTGATTTGATATTTATATATATAGACATAGATACTAACCGATATCGATTTATTCGAATTGTAAAATTGAATATATATAATTATATAAAAGAAAAATCGAATTATTCGAATCTTAAATTGAGGATTAACCGTTCAGAATAAACATACGAATTTAATTGTAAAATTATTACGAACTTCTATTTGAAAGTATAAAAGAAGTACACTTTAAAATCAATGAAGAGGAGTAAGATTGATATTCTAAATTATCTAGGCCATTTGATTTTGCTGCAGCACGGATCTTAAAGCAGGGGATTTAATTACCCCTCCCCACTCTCCTTTCTCTCTTTCCCTCTCTGTTGGCGAACCCCACACAGACCCCCCCCCACACAGCCCCGCCCCCCCCCTTTCCTCTCCTCTCCGCCAAATCAGCGAGGGCTCCGCCCGCCCCTCCCGTCGCCGGTGAACCCCACCGGACCCGCCCTTCTCTCCTCTCTTCTCCTCTGGCCGTGGGAGCCCCAACAGCCGCCCCCTCTCTCACTTTTTCTGCCCCCCTTCCCTCCCATGGAACCCTAAAAATTAGGGTTGTGATGTCGGCTTGGTGCTGTCCCAGTGCTCACTTGGTGCCGTGCTAGTGGTTGTGCGCTCTCTATCCTCTCATGTGTTGAGAAATTCTGCCATTGCTCCTCTTTTCCATTTTCCATTTGTTATTGCTAATTACCCGACTCGTTAAGGATTCGGTGGTGCATTCCGGTACTGACTCTGTTGGTGTTTCTGATTTCTCTCTTTCGCCTCGGTGTGGTGGTGAATTTGCTAGTTGACGGCCATGAAGCGAGGTGCTTCCTTGGTACCGGCCACTTTCCATCCCCCTCTCTATTGCTTTGCTAAATTCGGGTAATTGCTTCAAACTCGACTCTAAGTTGTCGATCTTGTGTCTTGATTGAGTGCTTTGACTTGTTGAGATTGCTTGTCGGGTTGTTGATTTTCCCGGAAGCAATGCTGTTGCCTTGTTTCCTTGTTGTGGCACTACCTCCCTGTTTTGACCATTGATGCCGTGTGTTGTTCTTTTGCGAGTCAGTACCTATTTGGTGTTGCCTTTTTCTGGGGCCTTGTTGAATTCCTGTGTGACGCTAATTACCTCCAAATTATGATATTGTTGTGGTGCTTGATGCTATGCTGGCATTTTGCAAATTTCCCTCTCTGATTTAGATGGTGCTGTGATATGGTTGACTTGTATATTTACCAAAACTTGGACTGGCAGGGCTCTTTGAGTAATTTAATTAAGATTTGGGGTTGATTGTGTAAGAAATCAGCCTTAAAATGATTTAAACTAAGATAGAGGGGTGTGTTGTAAAAGCCCTTGAATTTTGTAAATTAATTAAGTAAGAAGGGCCTCTATGCAAAATCTGAAAAATTAAGTATGAATTCGGCTTTGCATTGATGTATAATTAATTGGGCTTGGGCCTTGAATAATAAATAAAATAGAAGAAGGCTTTGAGCCTTAATGAATTGGGCTTGTGAATAAATTGATTTAAATGATTGGGCCTTTGAATTGATTTGATAAATGACATGATGTGTGTATATGAATAATTGGGCCCAATCTTGGAATATCAAATTTTATTGAAATGATTGATTGTTTTGGGCCTTAGTAAATCGGACTTGAATTAAAATGATTATAAATGAGCCGAAAGGTATAAAAGAATTGATGAATTAAAAGACGGCTTTTGAAATTTAAGTTGTGATAATGTAACTGAATTAAACCCGGCATACATGTAAAATAGGTGTAGGCTCGGTCGAGCAAGACTTAGCGAGGCAATTCGAGACGCCCGATCCTTAAATTAAGCGGTACGCTAGTCATACTAAGGTGCGGGATTCTTGGACTTGTTTGATACTTTATTTTCAGGAATTAAACTGTTTATTCGCTTGTCATGTTGAATGATTAATTGTTGCATATTTTAGAATACATGCTGCATAGTGATTCTTGCATAATTGAGAATGAATTGAATTGTTCAATAAATGTTAAATTGGCATGTTGGTATGGTTATTATTTGATTAGTTCTATTAAATGTTTCTTGATGTGAATGAATCCGCCAGGCCGACCTGTTTAGGTGGCTGGATATGGTAACGGTGACCTATCCGTTGACCTGTGTTTATGAATTTGCCAGGCCGACCTGTTTAGGTGGCTGGATAGGGTGACACTGTTGACTTATGCGTTTGACCTGTTATGAATTTGCCAGACCGACCTGTTGAGGTGGCTGGATAGGGTGACGCTGCTGACTTATGCGTTTGACCTGTTATGGATTTGCCAGACCGACCTGTTAAGGTGGCTGGATAAGGTGACGGTGACCTATCCGTTGACCAGTTAATGAATTGTGCAAAGCTGATAGCTTATTGTGATGATTTTGTGAGGCTGACCTATATGTGTGGCTTTGATATATTTGCTTGAGATTTAGCAAAGTTGACCTGTATAGGTAACTTTGATTCCGTGTGATTGCATTTGTCAAGTTGACCTGTATTGGTGACTTGTAATCGGACTTTAGGAAATGGTTAAGCCAAACAGCAATTGCAGATGGGTGTCTGATAAAGGGTCCAGCTTGGTTGGCCATCTGTAGGCGTCTGTAACCCTACAGATGTGGGTTTGATAACGGTTCAACTCGAAAGAACATCTGTAGTTGCTACAAGCCCTAATGAATTGAGTTATGAATCGAGTTAAGCCAAATAATTATGTTGTGTTTTGAAATTCATCTTGGAAATTCCGTAAACTGTGTTGCAAGTTGATTTAACTGTTGTCGTGCATTGGCATTCTGTTATTTATGATTATATATATCTGTTTGCATTGTTATCGTTTGGGTTTCATTTTTGAATATGGAGTTTGATTGCAAGTCCAATAATCTAAACTGTGGCAAACTTCGCACTGAGAATTTATTCTCACCCCCTCTCCCGATTATTTTCAGGTTCATTACACGGACGCAGCAAATGAGGATATTGGTAATGCATATAAAAGATCAACTGTCTTGCGTGTATACGTGACGCTTGAATAAATACACGCGGCAGGCTGTCGCACCCGTGGATTTGGGGTGTGACAGTTAAGATGGTATCAGAGCAAGAATATGCAGTGCCAATAACTCATTTGCTGTTGAGAGAACGTCAGTGAGATCGGATCGAATTATTAGTATTGTGTATGGAATTATTTTCAACTCTATTAATGATATATCCTAATTGATGTGGAACGGAAAACTGGAAATTTAAAAGTAGATATGTGTAATGGATTGGTTAATACTTAATAATACTTAATATTTTATGATGATAACTTGTTATAGAAATGATAGAACAATTACAAAATGATAAAGACAGAAGTGGAAGTTCAATTTTTAAATGATATGCTTGAATAAATTTATTAATGTAGTTATTTTTATTGTAATACAACATAAGTTTAGTATTATTTTAATTTTCATTTTTGCTAAAAGCAAACATGAATGAAGTGATAGATACAAGGGTACAAATGTAAAAGTTTATATCTAACAATAGATTATAAGAATTAATGATATAGCTATAGTTTATATGAAAATATATTATGGACTAGATCATATTGTGGTTCACCTTATTAAAAATAAACTGTAAGGAATCGATCTATAAATTTGTATATGCATATGAAATAATTGATTGTCAAAGTATATAACATAAGTACACTAAAATTTTTAAACTGAATATTGTGTATATTATAAATGGTTTTCAAGGATTAAACTGAATTTTAAGAGGAGTCACTCTGACACGTACTTCTGAATTCCTAACTCTTATCTCAACTTCCTGTTTCGATTCCTTCTGAATTGTATACCTTGTTTCCGATTGTGGTATTCTATCTTGACACTGAAATCTGTCAATATTGGTATTATTCTTGTTTTACGTACTGATATGGATAGTAATCGGTTTATGATCAAATTGTGAAAATTAAAGTCTAGTGAGGTACTTTATATATGGTTCTCTTATTAGATCTTATCGGGACAACTGACCTGAATTTGTTTTAAAAGATTGAGATAGAAAATATTAATCAAAGTTAAGTGTACTTGGCATTTTACAAGAAAATAATAATTATAATACCTGAGAATAAATATTGATCATCCCTGCTGACCTCCATAAAGTGGAGAAAGGGATAAATACTGATTGTTCCAGAGAAAGAACATTGTTTGAAGTAATAATGTGATGGTATGAGCACAATATTAATTGTTGTATAAAATATGAAAGGAATTCCGTTAAGCACATAATGTTTTGGACATTATAAATGAATTCAATTGATGTACTTGAAAGAAACAAAAAGGTGAAGATTTTTATATTACAAAGCAAAGTGTTTTTAATTGGAAATAGAAAGGAGCAAGTAAATTTTTATGATATTATTGCATCTGCATCAATGGTTTTGTTAGTTAAATATAATTTTCAAGGCTTTATTGGTTAATGCATGGACTCGTTGCATCTCCTGATATCTGGACCAATTTACACTTATGTCTATATCTATATAATTATAATAAAATAATATTCATGTGTGGGTCTAAAATTTTAGACATTGGATAGAAATTATGAAGTTTTGCATGTATTGATAACATTATATAAGATGCATAATTAAATTTTGGAAGGGTTTCGAGTCTTTCGACAAGTATTTCAAAGAACCATGATGAATGCATATTCGAGTTACCAGAAGTAGTCAATAGTATTTATCATGTTAATAAATAATTTTGAATAATTGTCAAGTGAGGCATGTTTATTTTGAATGAATTATAGGAATTCTAAGATCAGATTTAAATGACTAGAAAAAAAAAAGTTCTTAATAGTTAAAAATAATGATCCATAAATTGTTTATATGTTAAATGTTGACAAGTTGACGTGATAGTTATAATTGTTGTCTTGATAATTTATATTTTTAGTCAATCTGTAAGAGATCGTAGTTCTTTCTAAGTGTGAGATAAGTTTCTTGAAATGATATAGTTTCTATTGTGTTCTTTCTATTCAAGTGTCTCTTCATGTACTGATTATTGTTACCTTGACACTGACATCAGTTGATGCTGATGCATTCTTGCCTTCTAACATGAGTCAAAGAAAATGAGAAATAAAGTAATATAGACTAATGGCTTATGGGATATTGATTAAGTATTGGATTAACTATAATTGTCTGTAAGTGTAATATGATTAATTGAAATATATTTTTGCTGTTATATTGTATTATTAATGTTGCAAATAAATTGTTTACGTTTTAGAAAGAAAAAAAAAAAGATATATATATATATATATATATATATATATATATATATATATATATAGTGTTCCAATATAGTTACGTATTAATCATTTTTTTTTCAAATTCTTTTTTTTTTCTGTTTTACCTATTTTTTAATTTTATTTTTTTTCTGTTTTTTTTAAATATAGTTGTATTTGAAATCCATTATATAACTAGATTAGATTTATTTGTTGAATATGTTAGTTTATTTTTAAATAGATTAGATTTTAATCATTTTATTTTTGTTTTTTTCGAATTTTTTTTTCTGTTTTTCCCAGATTTTTTTAATTTTATTTTTTTCTGTTTTTTTTAAACATAGTTGTATTTGAAATTCATTATATAACTAGATTAAATTTATTTGTTGAATATGTTAAGTAATTGTATTCATTTTTGAATATGTTAGTTTATTTTTGAATAGATTGGATTTTAATCATTTTATTTTTGTTTTTTTCAAATTCTTTTTTTTCTGTTTTTCCCAGATTTTTTAATTTTATTTTTTTTTCTGTTTTTTTTAAACATAGTTGTATTTGAAATTCATTATGTAACTAGATTATATTTATTTGTTGAATATGTTAAGTAATTGTATTCATTTTTGAATATGTTAGTTTATTTTTAAATAGATTAGATTTTAATAATTTTATTTTTGTTTTTTCAAATTTTTTTTATTTTTTCTGTTTTTCCCAGATTTTTTTTAATTTTTTTTTAAATATAGTTGTTTTCGAAATTCATTATATAACTAGGTTAGACCGTTAGATTTATTTGTTTAATATGTTAAGTAATTGTATTCATTTTTGAATATGTTAGGTTTATTTTTAAATAGGTTAGGTTTTATCTTTGTTTTTTCAAATTCTTTTTTTGTTCTGTTTTTCCTTTTTTTTCCGTTTTTTCCGGATTATTTTAAATTTTTGTTCTGTTTTTTTTTTTTTTTGAAATATAGTTGTATTTGAAATTCATTATATAACTAGATTAGATTTATTTGTTAAATATGGTAAGTAATTGTATTTATTTTTGAATATGTTAGATTTATTTTTAAATAGATTAGATTTTATTTCTGTTTTTTCCGGATTTTTTTAAATTTATTTTTTTCTATTTTTTTTAAATATAGTTGTATTTGAAATTCATTATATAACTAGGTTAGATTTATTTGTTGAATATGGTAAGTAATTGTATTTATTTTTGTGAATAGGTTTACATTTTTAAAAAAATGTCATCTCATCGTGATTCGGTGCAAGAAGATATCGCGAGAATGTCGGCTGATATTTTTGGCCCCGAAATACCAACTACAAATTATCCACAAGATTATCCGCAAAATTATTTTGATAGTTCCTCTCAAATGCCGCCACCTAATTATCCGTAACCTCCCCAAAATTATCAAAGAAAAGACCAAATGCTATAAACAAATTATTAACAAAACCCCAAAACGGGTGCACCGTATTATACTTCAAATGATCCAAACATATTCATTCCACAAGAATCACATCAATTACCACCACCGTATGCATATGGAGGCACTTCTTCCGTTGCATCGTCGAGTCAACTCAACCCCCCTATTTCAGGTACTCCTTCGATAAGTGTCACTGAAATTCAAGAAGAAAGTCTCGCTCCTCCTCCACCAATTGTCCCCCACCCCCCACAACAACCAGCAGCAAAGAAGGCTAGAAGACCTCCTTAATACAACCAATATTGGTTTGAATGGTATGATGTGACCAAAGATGATGACGGTTACTTGAAAACTCTTTATTGTAAGGTAGACCATTGCAAGAAACATTATTTTGTCTATAAACAAGGTAGTGGTATGAGTAACTTTAAAAGACATGTTGATGTGCATATTAGAAAGGGTGAAAACTATAACCCGAATAATACCGTGCAAATTCAAACCCAAATCACCCCGGATGGTACTTTAACCAACCCAAAATTCGATGAAAAAAGAATGCTTAGTGAATTGGCCCGGTACATAACTCACAAAGAACAACCAATCAGTATGGGTAGTTGCACAGCCTTTGCCCGGTTGGTCATTCGGGGGTGTGCTCAACCATTGTACAAGAGGATGCATCATAGAAAGTTGGTTGGTGAAATAAAAAAACAGTTTACAACCATAAAAGATGACCTCAAAGGTATATTTGCATATCAATCCAATAAGGTCTCAATTACCTCCGATATATGGACTGCTGGTAAACATGGCCTTGGGTACTCTTGTATTATTGGCCATTGGATCGATGATCATTGGGTATTACAAAAGAGGATATTAAGTTTTCGAGTGTTAGATTTCCCGCACACCGCAAATGTAATTTTTAAATCTATTATTGAGGTTTTACAAGAGTATAACCTTAAGAGGGATATGGTTAACAAGGTTTTTTCAATATCTTTCGATAATGCTAGCAACAACATTGCTTCCATTGAAATTTTTAAACGGTCACTAAACCCGATTATGAATGGTGAAATGTTTCACCAAAAGTGTGCTTGTCATATACTTAACCTCGTCGTGAAGTCGGGACTTAAAACAGAAGCCATAAAATTATTGATAGTTAAATTTAAGGATGCCCTCAACTACATTGTTTCAAACCATGAAAGAAGACAAGAGTTTGCGAAGTTGTGCGTAACCTATCGACTAAGCAAGTTGAAAGTACCTTGAGATATAGATACTCGTTGGAACTTAACCTATAGGTTGTTGAACCGATGCCTTCCTTACAAAGCTGTCATAGGAGAGTTTTTGAGGGGATCCACCCCTCAGGAAATACAATTGGAACTCACCATCGGGGAATGAGACCAACTAGAAAGGCTTTCAACATTCCTAGGAACCTTTTTTGAAGCAACCGTCAAACTATCCTGCTCGTATTCACCGACAGCATTTGAGTTGTTAGGGCAAATCTATCAAATTTCTAAGGTTTATCGTAATTTGGAACAAGCAGAAACCCACGATAAATCTCTCACACCGATTGTAGAGGCCATGAAACTAAAATTTCTAAAATATTGGGAAGATGTACCCCTCTTGGCCATTATTGCAAGCTGCCTCAACCCGGCATACAAGAAATATTACATGATCAAAATGGTTGAAGCGTACAAAGATAATCTACATTTAGTCGCAACCGGGGTCGAGGCATACGTGGATGCAAAGTTTGCTAAGTTGTTTAACATATACAACTCAAGAATTAGTGGCAACCAGAACCCTTCTTCATCTCGGGCTGGTCCTAGGTATGAATAAATATACATTATGCTTTTAATTTTTATTATTTATAATATCTACATTATTTGTCCACTAATTAAGTTAGATGGAACATTATGTTTTTTAAAATATTGTCAACGTTTTCATTTTAAAGAACAATTACTAACAAAAAAAAAAAGTTAGAACTCCGCCTATGTTATTTTACATAGCCAGTCCCAAACTCGAAATAAAGGAGAAGGGTAACTTTTATTTTTTAATCTATTGTTTTCAAATTATTCATAATTATTTTTAATGTAATAAATTAATTTAAGATATTATTATTTATATTTTATTGTTTTAATTATAATGAGAATTTGAAAATAAAATAAAATGACTTTCTTAAAGATGATTTCTAAAACTTTAATCTACTTACCAATTAAATAGATTAATATAACATATTTATAACTTGTTTCCAAATCACAGTTGGAATGCAGATCGAGCGAGTAGAGCTACATCACGGGAATGATTCTCCTCGGAGCATCAGACGTCTAATGCCTCTATCGGTTATCCACCAGGACTAATCGGAGAGCGGTTTATTTCTTTTGCCAGAAATACTATAAACCGTGGAATTATGCAAAAACACTATTCACAGAGAAAAAACAAAAAATCGTAAACACGAATTTTCGGTTACTTAGTTTCATCAATGAGCAAAACTGAAATACCGCGAAATTTGGTAAAACACTATTCATCAATTCCGTAAATATACTTCACAACAACCTGTAAGATTATACGTCAACTATGTATAACTTTCTTTTCTCAACCGAAATACTATTTGGGAAAGAAATCGAGAAAGAGAGAAAATACCGATTCGTTTCGACATGAAACGATACGAGTGAATTAGTATTTTATTCTCTCCATGCACCCCTCTATTTATAGCCTCTAAAATAATGTGAAAAGACCAAAATATCCCTATGACAAGGCATGACACCTAGGGGGTGAGGTGTCATGTGGATAGGATTGATAACATGTCATCTGGATATGATCGATGACGTGTCATCTGTATAAGATCGATAACATGTCATGCGGATAAGAACGAATCTGAAAAGACCCGAATGCCCTCGGCCCGAATACAAATAATATTCTTATAATTATTCTGAACAATTATATTTCTTGCGGTTGTTGTTTTGGTAATTTATATAACGTGTCATGGACATTTATAAATCAACTGGTTAACTTTTATACAACGTGTCACACACGTTTATAAATTAATCAATGTTTTTTTTTGTTATTTTTACATAACATTTATATTTTAATTATAACACGTATAATTAATTATAACCATCTTACTATTGATTATAACCAATTTATAATCAATCACAATAAGATTATCCGATTAACTCCTATATGGTGTGACCCAATAAGATATGTGTTATATTGGTAAATAGAGTTAAAACTATTTTAACTTCTATAATTATAAGCGGTATCTGGCAGTATACATCATGACCATCTAATTACACAGATAATGCTGTACTGTACAATACCACGATCCAGTAAACAATTTACTTGTGTCTGTTCTTCTATCTCATAGCTATCAGATTAGTTTCAAGGTAGATGTGTGTCATCCTTGGTAACTGAATCTTTTCTTGATCTTGAGCAGATTATGAAATATAATTACTCTTGTAATTATACCACTAGCAGATAATCTTACTATATCAAGGGGCCCAGTGATGCAATAGCTCGTATAAAATACGAGGGACAAATAGCATTCTTGGTAAACTATCATTTCCTCAGCTAAGCTATACATATGGAAAAGCTACCCTTATGACTGCTTTTTACGGACAGCGTTAGATAACAATTACACATACATATTTCTCAGTGGGAACAATAAATACCTCATACTATAGAACCTAACACTGAATGAAAACATAAATAACATGAACACAATTCTATTTAATGTTTCATTCGGGGTCTGTCAAATACCATGTTCCTAGAATATGTATCTATGTGATTAAAATGATATCTCTTGTCAGGTGGTTTGTAAAACTTAACTATCTTTTAATCCACATACTAACCTTATCGCGGTAATTAGTGTTCCTGCTAATTACCTTGGTCAGTGGCTTTTTAAGAGTATATATCATCTATATTATGGAGTTTCACAATTTCAGTCATGAACTCGAAATGATCCATAAATTCAATAATACTCAAGGCAACAAAAAGATATATAAATAAACATTCAATTCATGAACAAAGCTTTATGATAAATTATCGTATTATTGATTTTTAGATTATTATCGTATTACAAACTAACACACAGTGCCAGATGTGTTACATATTTTGATGGGTCCCCAGGGCACAAAATACAATACACAACTCAGATTTATGAGTAGTAATTATTTTAGACAGAGTCTGAGTGTCTTCTCTTCTTCTTCCACCATCAAAGAAAAGAGAGGAAAGATCCATTAAGGAAACATCTATTCCTACAACTATACGACGAACTGACATGAAGATGATTTTTTACCATTGAAGACTTGTCTCACACTCACGAAGACAGTAGGCGATCTCTCAAAGGATTGAGTTATTCCATGGAAACATCTATGGAATCAGGTATTATGTTCTGCATTTCAGATTTAAGTTGGTTGGCTTTTGGTATATGACGGTCCTTAGATTAAGATGATGATTGTTTCTTCTTCTTGAAGGTGTAAGTGTTTGACTCCTAAATAAGATGTAATTGTTTCTTCTTCTTGAAGGTGTAAGTGTTTGACTCCTAAATGAGATGTAATTGTTTGATCTCTAAATAAGACATAATTGTTTGGCATTTATGATTCCTTAGCATACCATTGGCATGCATTTCGTGCTTAAAAATTATACAAGACTATCTCAGAATTTTGAATACATAAATATGCTTATAAAAGCAATGGCGGATTTAGTAAGGAAGTATGGGCCAATTGACTCCACTAATTTTAAATTTTTTTGTACATATATATTCTTGTAGTGTATATCGTGGATATCCTCGCAAATATACATGATTTTATATATATAATTAAGTGTAAAATGCTATGAATACTGAAAAATTGACCTCCATACTTTGCATGAAACTTTTATAAAATTGACTTTCATTCATATTTGACTCTCATGTATTAAAAGTCTGGCTCTGCCCTGAAGGTAAATGTTTTGGATCCCACTACAAGTAGTGTTCTGTTCTGTCAAAATGCACGCATTAAGAAAAACAAAATTGAATGCATGTGCGCAGTCCGGTCCAATCATTTGTTCAAATTCGAAACTCATGCATTTAGTGTTCCGATTTTGTTTATTAGCATCTAAAAGAAAGAAATTCAAAGGTAGTAGGGTTTTTAGTATGAGATTTCTTTTAATAGAAATTGGTGGACTAGATTTCACTTTTCTCACAAAAGTAAGTATCAGGGTTATTTAAAAATCTCAAAGACTAGATATATGCATCTAAGAAGATTTTTGTTTTTTTGTTTTTTTTGGAGGAGAAATACGCAACATTAAAGCACCTAAAAAGGGATAGAGAGGAATACACAGATCTAGTCTACTCACCTCAAATAATAAATTGATGAAAGTTCTTCTAATAAAAATAAAAAATTGCTGGCTTACTGGCAACTTGAACAAATTTAGGAGAACATAACAAATGTGAATGAGTGCTTCGATCAAAGAACTATTTGCTTTTTTATCTTGTGTTTTCACTTCAACTTGTGTAATGTATTATTGTGACACTATAATGTTTTAATATATGCACACAGATTTAATTCTTTAAAGTTTTAGAAGTAATTAAATTATGGCTATATGCTTTATAAAAAAAAAAAAAAACTTAAAAAAATGTTATTGTTAACTATTGTAATTCCGTAAAAAAAATCTTCAGAAACAGTTAGTAACATGAAAGAATAATGGCAACCTCAGTGATTCCTCTGTTTCATCTGTTTTTCTCTGTTTATAACTATTTAGTTTAGGGTATATTAATTGCTATTGGTTTACATGACTAACCATTAAAGGAAATAAATAGCCACCCATTTGAAATGGTGAACATACTGTTTCTTAACATTAATATTTTTTTTTCTTGCAAATTAGAGAATTATTGTATGCGTAAATTCTCACTTGTGGGTTTCTTACAAGAGAAAATATTCTTGAACTCCTTATATGCATCTGAAATCATTTATAAGAAATCTAAGTTAAATATTTTGTCAAATAAATAAAACTGCAAATTCCAAAGATTTTATTCCAAGTAATTAGTGTCGGATTCCGAGAGTTGGAACTTGGACAGGCATTACGAATGAAATTATTCTTTTTCTCTTCAGATATTTAAGTCTAGGTAAATTTTACATTAGGTATTAAATTTAATAAATTTTAGAGACAAATATACACTTACTAATATGTTGAAAATTAAGGGTGGGCTGGAGCCTAACATGCCGCAACAGAATTCGTATCCTCTGCATTAACTCAAAAAATGAATTTTTTGAGTTAATGAATCTTAATCATTTTTAAAATTTGTGCAGATTAAATCTGCATTAATACTAAAGGAACCCTATATCACAAACAGGAACAGGATTGACTTCGTTTAAAATTAGACGGTTGAAATTTATTAACTCAAAAGATACCTTTTTGAGTTAATGCAGAGGATACGCATTCACCATAACATGGGTTTGTCCATGCATAAGGTATAAATATTGTTTGGGTAAATTTCGCTATAGGTCACTAAACTTTGTTATTTGTCATGAATTGGTCACTCAAGTTTGATTTGTTCCTTTTGAGTAACTCAACTTTATTATTTGTCCCAATCAAGTCCTCTATATTTTTCCATCCAAAATTTTAACAGAATATTTCTATTCCGTCCAAAAAATGAACGGAATATACTCATTTCATCCAAAGTATTAACGGAATGAGCATATTCCATCCAAAATACTAACGGAATTAGCATATTCCGTTAAAATTTTGGATGAAAAAAATGAAGGGACTTGATTGGAACAAATAACATAGTTGAGTGACTCAAAAGGGACAAATCAAACTTGAGTGACCAATTCGTGACAAATAACAAAGTTTAGTGACTTACAGCGAAATTTACCCATATTGTTTTGATAAATATATCCATACACCTTTTTTCCTCAAAAAATATATATAGAGAAAGAGAGACTAACTATACTTTCATAAACATATTAAAGCATATGCTTATAAGTCATTTTTGCGCTTTTAATGTCCAAATAGTCAATCTGAAGCGTTCAACATGTTCACCATACTAGAATGTGCTTGGAGACCAAATTTTACATTTTTTGAATTATTTTTACTATTTTTTCAAAAAAACTTTAAAAACAAGGTTTTTCATATATTTTTTTATTTTTAATATTTTTTATAACTGTTTTGAAATTTTTTGACAAACTAGTACAAAAATTTAAAAACATATAAAATTTGGTCTCCAATCACATTCTAGTATGGAGAACATGTTGAGCGCTTCAGATTGACCATTTAGATATTAAAAACACAAAAATGACTTATTAGCATATTTTCCCATATGCTTATGGAAGGAGAGTAGCCAACCTTTATATATACAGAGAGAGAGAGAATAAGGCTAGCATACTTTGCAAATTAAAGTGAGTGTTTTAATTTATGCTCATATCTCTAGTTTCAAAGCTCAAAATATCGATCCGAAACATTCAAGTTGATATCCATATTAAATTGTGCTTGGCGGCCAAATTTTATATTTTTTGGGAATTTTTTACAATTTTTTTAGAATTTTTCAAAATTAGTGTTTTTCAGAAAATTATGGACCATCAAAAACTGTGATTTTGAAAAATTCTAAAAAAATAGTAAAAATTTCCAAAAAATATAAAATTTGGTCTCCAAGCACAATTTAATATGGATATCAGCTTCAATGGTTCAGATCAACGTTTTGAACTTTGAAACTAGAGATATGAGCGCAAATTAAAACATTCACTTTAATTTATAAAGCATGGTAGCCTTACTATGTATATGTATATATATATATATATATATATATATATATATATATATATATATATATAGTAAAACTAATATACACTTAAGTGTACCGTACACTTAACCCTAGGACCGTACGATTTTTTTAAAAGTCGTGTCAATTCTTCAAAAGTCGTGCAGCGCGAATCTCAAAGCTAATCCTAGGGTTCTAGGGTTACGTGTATGATTCAATCGGTACACTTAAGTGTATATTAGATTGACTCATATATATATATATATATATATATATATATATATGAGTGGAGTTAAAATGCACCCTTCTCTCATTTCTTCATTTTTAAAATTCAAATAGTTAATTTGAATCTACCAACGTGTTCTACATATTAAAATGTGCTTGGAGACCAAATTTTACATTTTTTTGGAAATTTTTTACTATTTTTTCAGAGTTTTTGAAAATCATCACTGTGCTGAATTTTTTATTATTGTTAAGTTTAATAAAAAATTCTGAAAAAATAGTAAAAAATTTTCAAAAAATGTAAAATTTGGTCTCCAAGCACATTTTAATATGTAGAACACGTTGGTAGATTCAAATCAACTATTTGAACTTTAAAAATGAAGAAACAAGGGAAGGGTGCACGTTTGGAGCACAAAAAAGAGGGTGCATTTTAACCCCACTCTATATATATATATATATAGAGTAAGGCTGGGGTGCTACGGATAGCATAGAGACCTCTATGCTACGGCTCAATATTCAAGTTTTCAAAATCTAAACGGTCGATCCGAACCGTTCATCTTATTCTCCATATTAATATCTGCTTGGAGACCAAATTTTATATTTTTTTGAATTTTTTTACTATTTATTAAGTATTTTACAAAATTGTTGATCCAACGGTGGCTGCACAAAACAGTAAAACCGTTGGATTAGCGATTTTCAAAGTGACTTAATAAATAGTAAAAAAATTCAGAAAATTATAAAATTTGGTCTCCAAGCAGATATTAATATGGAGAATAAGATGAACGGTTCGGATCGACCGTTTGGATTTTAAAAACTTAAATATTGAGCCGTAGCATAGAGGCCTCTATGCTATCCATAGCACCCCAGCCTTACTCTATATATATAGAGAGAGAGAGAGAGAGAGAGAGAGAGAAAAGCTAAGCTCAAATCGTTTGTTCCTGGACTCAGGAATAAACGACTCGGTTCTCCGAATTCTAAAGTTCAAATGGTCGATCCAAACCATTAGATGTTTAATCTATATTAAAATATGCTTGGAGACAAAGTTTTATATTTTTTAGAATTTTTTTACTATATATTAAGATGGTTTGAAAATCGATGCTTTTATTAAAATTCTACACCATAAAAAACAACGACTTTCAAACCTCTTAATAAATAGTAAAAAAGTTCCAAAAAATATAAAATTTTGTGTCCAAGCATATTTTTAATATAGATTAAACACCTAACGATTTGGATCGGTCGTTTGAACTTCGAAAATTGGAGAACCGAGTTGTTTGTTCCTGAGTCCACGAACAAACGATTTGAGCTTAGCCATTCTCTCTCCCCCCCCTCTCTCTCTCTATCTATATATATATATATATATATATATATATATATAGTAAGGCTACGGTGCTATGGGTTGCATAGAGGGCTACGGTACTACGGCTCAATATTTGAGTTTTTAAAATCCTAACGGTCGATTTGAACCATTCATCTTGTTCTCCATATTAATATGTGTTTGGAGACCAAATTTTACATTTTTTGAAATTTTTTTTACTATTTTTCTAGATAGGTAGAAAATTAAATATCTGAATGATGCATAATTTTTTAGATCAAGTGCTTTTCTACCTATTTAAAAAAATAGTAAATTTTTTTCAAAAAAATGTAAAATTTGGTTTCCAAACACATATTAATATGGAGAACAAGATGAACAGTTCAGATCGACCGTTAGGATTTTAAAAACTCGAATATTGAGCCGTAACATCATAGCCTTACTCATATATATATTTATGAGGAGGGATCGGATGACACTATTTTTTAGTGACATCGAATGACACCGTTTTTTGGTGACATCGGATGACACCGTGCATTTTAAAAGTCCGAACAGTCGATCCAAACCGTTCAACTTGATGGATATATTAAAATGTGCTTGTAGATCAAATTTTACATTTTTCTGATTTTTTTTACTATTTATTAAGATGGGTACAAAAATTCAATGGTCTGAATATAACAATTTTGTTAAATACTTAATAAATAGTAAAAGAATTTCAAAAAATGTAAAATTTGATCTGCAAGCACATTTTAACATATCCATTATGCTGAACGGTTTGGATCAACTATTTGGACTTTGAAAACTTAAAAAATGCACTATGTCATCTGATGTCACCGAAAAAGGTGACATCCGATCCCTCCTCTCTCTCTCTCTCTCTCTCTCTATATATATATATATATATATATATATAGAGGTAGGCTAATATACAATCGATTGTTCCTGAGGTCCTGTACAACCAAGTGATTTTCCAATTTTTAAAGTCCAAATGATCGATCCAAACCGTTAATATTGTTTTCCATATTAATATGTGCTTGGAGACCAAATATTACGTTTTTCTGAATTTTTTTACTATTTATTAAGCCACTTTGAAAATTGCTGATCCAACGGTCGCTTAACAAAACAGTAAAACCAGAAGCCACCGTTAGATCAGCGGTTTTCAAAGTGGCTTAATAAATAGTAAAAAAATTCAGAAAAACGTAAAATTTGATCTCCAAGCACATATTAATATGGAGAACAAGATGAACAGTTTAAATCAATTATTTGGACTTTAAAAATCATAAAATGACTTAGTTGTACGGGACCTCAGGAACAATCGATTGTATATTAGCCTCTCTCTCTCTCTCTCTCTCTATATATATATATATAGAGTGGGGTTAAAATGCACCCTCCTTTTTGTGCTCCAAACATGCACCCTCCCCTCGTTTCTTCATTTTTAAAATTCAAATAGTTGATTTGAATCTACCAACGTGTTCTACATATTAAAATGTGCTTGGAGACCAAATTTTACATTTTTTGGAAATTTTTTACTATTTTTTCAGAATTTTTTATTAAACTAAACAATAATAAAAAATTCAGCACAGTGATGATTTTCAAAAATTCTGAAAAAATAGTAAAAAATTTCCAAAAAATGTAAAATTTGGTCTCCAAGCACATTTTAATATGTAGAACACGTTGGTAGATTCAAATCAACTATTTGAACTTTAAAAATGAAAAAACGAGAGGAGGGTGCACATTTGGAGCACAAAAAGAAGAGTGCATTTTAACCCCACTCATATATATATATATCCATGCATTCACCTGAAAACTGAAAATGTAGGTAAGAAATGTAGACGATATGATGAAATTATAACTCCTCTCTTTTTTATTTAAAAAAAAAAAAAAAAAAAACAGAGAGAGAGAAACTAAATGGTAGCAACAACCAACAAGAATATTAATAACAAAGGTTAGGTCTCGCCTCTTTACGAAGCGAACAGGATTTAATTTAACGTCTAAAGGGAAATTAATTTTGAGATTAACATTTTCTTTTTAAAAATAATTAAAATAATTTACCATTTACTTCTATGCTATATTTGTAACGTAATGCGTTACTTTTTTTATTTATTATATAAATGCCAAATAACTATGCATGTGACTGTAAACACATTAATTAAATAGATCACTAGTACAAAAAATCCCTTCACCGACGGTTGAAATACCCCTACACCAACTGTTATAGCGGCGTCAGTAAAGCCGGCGCCAGTGAATGTTAACTTTTACTGACGCTCTAAAAAGCGTCACTGTTGGGTTCAACACTGACGCTTTTTAAAGCGTCACTGTTGAGCACCAACACCGACGCTTTTTAAAGCGTCACTGTTGAGCACTAACACCGACGCTTTTAAAAACCGTCAGTGTTGAGTACCAACACTGACGCTTTACAAACAGTCAGTGTTGGACATGATTCTGTTTGATTCTAGGCTAGCCTCCATATTTTTGCTAGCCATATAATCCATTCAACATTTATTGACATTAAAAAATTAATATGCCACAATCACAAACAAAAGACACCAAACAAGTTAATTGCCATTCAAAATTATCCAAATTACATGTTATCCAAATTACATGCCATATATCCACAAAACACACAAAAGACACAAAATTATCCAAGTTAATTGGCATCTAAAATCTATTTACTTGACTTAAATAAAAAATGCTTCTCTTTCTTGCAACCTATAATTAATATAAAAGATAGTACCACCCGAAAAGAGATGACATTCAATTGACGAGGCCTATTCAACGTAATCAACCTCACATTGCTACTTCACCTAGTACAACCTACAGCTAGCAATTAGTGAAAATTAGAATCTGTGCCATTAAATTTAATGTCACAATGATCAAGTGTATAACAACTTGACAAGATGGTAGTATGACAATATACCATAGAAGTGTATTCACTCCATGCAAACTCACTCTGCAAATTATTCTCAAATTAATGCAAGCTCACCCATTAAGCAAAATTAAGAACATAAGCAATGTTGTTTTATCAATTGAAAAGAAAGATCTAAAGTAGGAAGAGAAGATCGAGATAGGTCAATGGAAAGAAAACCAACCCAGATCTGAGTTTAGCTGCGCACTGTCAGCCAATCTTCAAAAATTCATTCTGGACAATCTACAACGCCAAATTTTCTGTTCTTTTTATAGAAATGTAAAGGAAAGTCTAAACTACATGCTTGCCAAGTTTCAGAATTTTTGTAATTTTCTAACTATTTTTAACAGATGCTTGAATGCAGGGGCAGATTGGTAAAAGATGCAGAAAACAGCATTTTTTGGAGATTCAGAAACCAAACTTTAAAAATAGCTAGTAAATCATAGAAAAATGCTATGAATGTAAAATTTTGGTCTAAAGTGTGTGTTTTTGAGTCCTCTATCTGACTGTTCATGTGGATTTTTGGTTTGGACTTCTGATCAGCCTGCACTGGCTGATCTGTTACAGAAGGTCATTTGGGGTCTTTGAGGTACCAGTAGAATTTCAAGGGTCAAACTTTACAGCATTTAGTGAACAAAATAATGAACTTACTATCTCGTAGAGACATATTCAGTATAAGGAGGCTCCGAGTAAAGTTCCCTTGCTAGCCCCAAATCCACAATTTTAACTATTCCATCCTTAACCAATATATTTTCTACAAAAAATTGAAGCATATTTTCATTGTTGCATCCCATTACAGAATTCATAAATATTCTTACACAATTCAGAAGTACAATGCAGTGAGCATGAAAAATAAGAAGGCATGATATACTGGTTAGCTTTAACTAAAAGTTTCAATTATTTATATAGGGCAATAGCAATCATGACAGTTTTGCATTTAAACCCACACTGGCCTAATTAAACTTCAATGTTATGAATGAAGTTAGGCTCTGGTTTCCATTATGCCAAAGGAGTATGCTAAATTATTAGAAGTTGCGGTTTAAATTTAGTATGGTAAATAAGCTCTACTTGAAAGTTACATGCAGATGTTACTTCTTTTGTCTTCTTTTCTTTCTTTCTAATATACTTATGTCATGATGACATTTATCTTAGTAATTCTACCAAGATTGGATACAACAATGACAGTAGCAAAACATAAGCACAAATCTCATGGAGCAGACAGTGAGTATCACGACTTAATTAATAAATAATAGCTAAAAGAATAAAAGTAAAATTGTATAACCTGTACATTTGACACCCAACCACACTTCTTGCCAAATGGAAGATGCTTCTTCAGAGATACAAGTTCCCACTCTCGCATCTTGTGGGAATATTGATGTTATACCAATCTGAGTTATAAAATGTGAAATATCAAATAAGATCGAAATAAAAATTGGTGTTGTTCTTCTTTACAGGTTTTGTAAAGTTTGAAATCAAGATTGTTCACCAATTGTTCAAATAACACACATACACACAATTAATTTATACCAGAAGCAAATCAGAAAAGGGGGTACCAGTACCAGCATGACTCAAGCCCGATACTTTTAAGAAGTCCTAAAACAACAAAGAGCTCCCAAATTAAGAAGGGATTATCGAACCACTTACATCAGAGACCAGTGGCAGTGGCAGGAAGGAGTCGCAGGCAGAGAAACCAGCGGCAGTGGCAGCATCAGAGGCGGAGGCAGAGAAACTGGTGCCAATCTGATGCGTCTGTGCTGGTGAGAGACTGAGAGAGGGATGGTGCCGACCTGATGCAAGAGAGCGAGAGAGCGAGAGAGAGATGGGTAGGGATGGTGCGGAGAGGGTTTAGTGCTGGGCGAAAAGGGTGAGGTCTGGCAGCTAGAAGGTTTTGTAAGAGAGCGAGAGAGACGGGAATGATTTATCGCAGAGGGAAATGAAGTTCGCTAAAATCAAAATATATAATCCGGGAACGAAAATTTCAGCGGCATATAAAAGAAAAATCACCGACGGTTTAAAAAAAAAAGTCAGTGTTGAACAATCACCGACGGTTTAAAAAAAAACAATCAGTGTTGAACAGCAACACTGACTGTTTTTTTTAAAACCGTCGGTGATTTTTTTTTGAGTATTTGACTTAATAATAAATTAATTAAAAAATCCATAAATTTATATGTAAATATATTACTTGTAAAGTTTTACATATAGATGTCAGTTTTAATAATTTGAATTTGTCGTTTAAAATCAGTCAATCAGGTCTTGGAATTAAGCTCACCAAAGAACTTGGTTAGCATAAGAACACCCTAGTTATACTCATTTTATATAATTAATTTTAAAATTATTTAATATTTCATCAATTATCGACCGTTACTAATTTGATAACGGTATAACTTACATCAATTTCACCATTTTTCTTCACATATATATATGTGAATGTATAAAGTATACATCATATTTTAAATGTCTCATTTAAAAATTAAAAAATATTTTTAAAGCTTAACAATATTATCAAAACAAGAATTTATACTTTCAAAGAAAAATAAAATAAAGGATGAAACAGAAAAAAAGTGTTTCAATCCTTTGAATTCTGGCCATTTTTATTAATACTCAAAAAACAAAATTTAATTTTAAAAATAACCATCAGTTCTGTTTTTTTTTCAAAAATAACCAAACCGCCAGAATTACGGGCGGTTTCCCTGGGGACCAAACCGCCAGAACTACGGGTGGTCTCCCTGGGGACCAAACCGCCCGTGTGGGGGGGGGGGGGGGGGGCAGTTTCCTTTTTTTTTTTTTTTGAGATCTGAGTATTTTGATTTAAATAATGTTGTGAAAAAAAAAAATTTCTTGTTTTGAGTGTATGCCAAAAAAATAAGATATTTAATAAATTTATGAAGTGATATCGTTACTTTTTATAACTTTGATTTTATTTGTCAGTTAGATATCACAAGTCTAAATATAACACTAATGAAGGACTTGGCATTTATTAAAAAAATTTCAAGCTTTGACAGCTTGTTGATCTTTTTTCGGTTTTTATAATATATGTATAATATATACACATATACATACACACATACACACATACACACACACACACATACATACATACATATACATATATACATACATTGATGCAATATATGTATAATGGCCGTTTGAATTCGTTTGAATTCGGTGTGAACAACAACACTGACTATTATTTAATAAAAGGGTCAGTGTAGGCATAGAAACACTGATGCTTCGGTTAAAACAGTCTGTGATGAAAGGTCGGTGAAGGAGTTTTTTGTACTAGTGATCGATGCATGCATTTAAAGCAGCATTAAAAGAAAATCAATTCAACCTGAGAAACTCAACTGAGAGACGCCATTAATAATTAATGTAATAACAAAACATGCATGCATGCACCAACTGGATTGTAGTTAAATGATGGAATATCTTATATATAATCTCAATTCGGAAAGGAAATGGACAACATCGATCCTTTTTTGTGGTTCCATTAATTATCTGCTTCTCCAAAATTTATGCACTTATGACGGTATGATAAAAAAAAATACAGTGAAGAAATAAATAATTCATATAATTTGATGACATAGAATTAGAGTTTTAATAAAACCCGACTCGGGTATACCCGTCCGTGCCCATCCGTACCCGCCGACTGGGGTACCCGTACCCGAGGTCGGGTATGGGTCGGGTACTCGGGTACACGGGTACGGGCAAAAACCGGACCGGACCCGTTTTTTTTGACCAATACCCGACCATACCCTACCCGAGTTTACCCGTACCCGACTACCCGAGTACCCGTACCCGTATACCCAAGTTACTGTTCATCCATTTCAAAATTCAAAAATTCTGATTTTTTCCCCCCCAAACCAGCAAAAAAAAACAGTAAAAAAACAGCAAAAAAAAAAAAAACAACAAAAAAACCAAAAAAAAAAAACAGCAAAAAAAAAAAAATAAATAAAAATACCCTACCCGCCCTACCCGTACCCGTACCCGTCTTACCCGTCTAGGGTACACGGGTAAGGGTATAACTCGGGTAGGGTATGGATTTTGAAAATTATACCCGCCATACCCGTACCCGAATACCCTTGTACCCGAGTATACCTGTACCCGAGTTATACCCGTACCTGAGACGGGTATACCCGGGGTACCCGTACCCGCCCGAGTATAAATACTCTACAAAGAATAGACGATATGATTTACCTTGAATTCAGCGAAGTTTCTAAGAAAAAGGGAGAGCACTACGGATCTGTATCAGCTGCTTTTGTTGATATGATTTACTTGGTATTTAGCGAAGCTTCTAAGAAAAAGGGAGAGCGCTCCGAATTCATATCAGCTGTTTTTCTAGCAAGAAGGACAACCTTTTGCTATTATTCCCTCTGTATCTCTCTTCAAAAAAAAGGAGAGAGATAGAGAAAATAGCAAAGAAAAATGAAGAATTTGAATAGCACTGGATTTTGTTCTAGAGCGCTAGTCTCTTCAAACTTTTTTAACATAAAGATTTTTTAATTGGATTTTTAACAATACCTCGAGTTGTATATAAAAGGGAGGTATTATTTTAAGAACAATAATAAACTTCATTTTGAGTACAGAAATAAAACTTACTATTTAATTTAAACTCAATTTATCATTTAAAATTCTACTAATTACAGTAGGAATTACCTATAAAATTTTGTATGAGATATATAAAAGAAAACTAATTGTTAAATGTTATTAGAAAATACAAGAATGATTTGGCTGACTGCTCCTTTAAAGTTCTCTTTTGTTGTTAATTTATGTTGTCAACACATCGATTAAAAAAGAAAAAAAAGAGAGGCAAACACAATAAAATAAATTTAGTATAAAGTCAAGCAGTCAAAAAATGTTCAAAAAATGAATGCATTAAAATTAATTTATTAACCTTCTAATTTTGACTGATTGACTTTATACTAAATTAATTTGAATGTTTAAAATTTTTACATGTAGACGCATCACTTGTAAGGTAGGTAGATTTCAACAGTTCAAATTCATCATTTAAGCTAATTTAACGGGTTTTAAACTTGAGTTCACCAAAGAAAATTTGATGAACTTAAGAACACCCTAGTTCTACTCTAGAAATATCAGATGACTTGTAAAATTGTGCTAACGCCTGCTCTTTATTATTTTTTGTTTTCATTCTCTTTTTTTGTTGAGATGAAAAAGGAAACAAGGTACATGAACGATAAAGAGATTGAGACATGAATACAAAAATTGAGAGATGAAGCTAAGCCGAAGAGTTAAAGAACAACCATTAAAAAGAGAACAGTACGTGGTTGTCATCATTTCACAGCGAAAGAAAATAATTATATAAAGATATAGGGTTCAAATGCTTTTTTTTTGTACTTCCATTATATGTCTCTATTTTTAAAAACTTAAATAGATCAAAGTTTAAAACTTAAATGTCAAAATAAAACCATTATATGTGATTTATGTTATTTTTTCTATATGCCCATAAAAATTATCATATTTTGATTTTGCTTTTATATAAATCAATAAATTAAAAAATCAATGTCTATAAATTATCTACATTAGTAGACATTTTTATAAGTTCAAGATGACAAACAAAATAAAGTTGAAATATTATAATTTTTTACATGTGCATAGATAAAATGATGTAGTTCATATCTAATAATTTTATTTTGAATTTTAAAATTTAAATTTTAAATTATTAAAATTTTTAAAAATAAAGACATTATGAAGATACAAAAATAAAGACATAGCTTCCTAATCTGATATGTATAATGATACAAAATTTCTCTTTGGTCATCTCAATGTTGCATTTTTTAGGAAATATATCATGCTCCTCTGTATGAAATCATTGGGTCTCGAAATCATCAATCTAGCTTCCCCAATTTTGGTAAATAATAAAATCATTCTCCAAATCCCTGCCACGTGACAACTCTCTCTTTCTTGTTTCACTGTTTTTATTTTCCTTTCAGGAAACTGACGGTAGTACCAGAATCTTTCATTTACTTTTAGAAACATTTTACAAAACAGTCCAAAAAAAACAAATTATAACCTATGTACCAAAAGATAGTGTTGCAAGGAAAAGCAAAACGAATTAAATTATTATTATTATTATTATTATTATTATTATTATTATTATTATTATTATTATTATTATTATTATTATTATTATTATTATTATTTCTGAATTATTGTACTTGTATTTCTTTTGTACGTACGCATCTATGACATGAAATTATTTCACTCTCACAAAGTAAAGTTAAAAATAATTTGTTGATCAGATTTATATTATATGTGTGCTTTTTACTCTTTTGTGTTATTTTTCAGAACTGTTTTCAACATTTGTCTTTTCAAAACTGTTACACATTAACTAAGAATTAAAATTTTCAGGCCCTTTAATTTTTGGTTATAGTGTACTTTTAATTTTGCTTACATTGTATTGTGCTAGCTAGTGGATTATTAGATAGAACGTGTAATGTATAATTAATAAGCAGCTTTTTCAGTTTTTTTTTTTGTCCTTTCAATGATCATGGACTCACGGTTCAACAAATAAATTCAGGTTGGAGAACCAATAAATTAATTATGCAATTATTCCCTGGAAATGAAAAAGATTATTAGTTTCAGATGTCTACTCAATTGTTCAGGGTATACGTACCTTACAATACTACAAATAGCTAGTCAGCAAAAATATGACGAGCTAGCTGTACAATAAGTATACTATACATTTAAAGATACAAGTAGCATTACCTGATGTACTGTACCTAATTGAATATATATACATATGCATTGAGAGAGAGACAGAGAGAGAAAGAGAGGGGAGGTAGCACAATTGGCTAGAAAAATGTCTTAAAGTTGTTATATTCAAAGGTCGAGAGTTCGATTCCCTCTCACGAACCTTGGTAGCTACTACCAAGTTTTCAAAAGAGAGAGAGAGAGAGAGAGAGAGAGATGAAGGGCCGTACGTATTGCTCGTATGGTTAATTAACGGAGCAAACCCTTGAAGTAGGGGTGCAAACGGATCAGATATATATTTGCTTTTATTTTTTGAATACGGATACAGATCAGATATTAGACGAATACTTATGGATACGAATTGGATATTAGATATTTGTACGTAGATATATACATAAATACTTTCATACTATATATTAAATTATAAGGAGGGTTGAAATGCTTCCATTTTTTGTGCCTCCATCATGCCTCCATTTTTAAAAACTTAAATAACTCAAAATTTGAAACTTAAACGTCAAAATAAAACTGTTAGATGTAATCTATATTATGTTCTCTATGTGTCCATAAAAAATTATCACATTTTGATTTTGCTTTTATATTGATCAATAAGTTGAAAAATTAACGTCTATAAATTATTCATATTTGTATACATTTTTACAAGTTCAAGATGACAATCAAAACAAAGTTGAAATGTCATATTTTTTTACATGTGCATAGATAAAATTATATAGTTCATATCCAACGGTTTTATTTTGAATTTTAAGATTTAAATTTTGAGTTATTAAAGTTTTTAAAAATGGAGGCATGATGGAGACATAAAAAATAGAGGCATTTGAACCCTCCTCTTAAATTATATGGTATATATCTACTATTTGGATACGGATAATTAAAATTCAAAACATATCCATATCAGCATGAATATTCAAATAACGGATATCCATATCAAATTTTTGGATACAAATATATCCAGATACGGTAGGATATTGTCGGATCCATTTGCACCTCTACCATGAAGGCTGATATATAATTTAAAATAGTCTTTATTCAAGGCAAGACTGCCAAGTACAGAACATTTGTTGTGGGGAGTAGGCCACTTTGTCCCCATATACCTAGCATAGATTGCTTGGGGTTGCCTTTATTAATTCTATCAATCCATGAAAAAATCAAGGCTGGACACTTTACGGATCCGACACGTCGTGGCAGCAACTTTCATCTCATTCAATTCATCATTTAATCTGTTCTCTTTCCTCGCATTCAATTTATCATTTAAACCCTTCTCTTTCCTCTCATTCAATTCATCATTTAACTGCTCTATCTCACACTAGATCTCTCTTTCTCTCTCTCTCTCTCTCTCTCAAATTTAAAGCTGTAAATTAAGATGCTGTGAGGTGCCTCTTCAGTTGCATGTTCCTGTTTCGCCTACAACAAAAATGATACATATTTAATTCATGCATGCTTTTTAATTTTCTTATGACAGCAGCTTTTCCCTTCTATGTTCCCTTTTGATCTTTCCATGCCCTCAGCTTTTCACTTTGCATGCTTTTTATTATTTTGAAAGAACATTTCAGGGAATATATGGATTTGTTAAAACAGTAGCAAAATTCGTACATACTCTTATCCTTTGCCAGTTTTGCATTTAAGAAGACCACGATACCCTGGCTGTAAATCCTCTCTAGCTATCAAGCATATCATACCTCTTTCGTGGTGCCAATCAATGTCACTGTGCACTCAATTAATGAAATTTCTACAAGACATATTGAGAGAGGAGAGAGAGAGTGAGAGAGAGACGGAAGGAGGGAGAAATCAATAAGCAACTAATTAATACATGCACAGGCCCACGAAATTTTGGTTCCTATTTGTATAGTGAGGCCTTGAAATAAGCTACTATTCGCTAGGTATTTATGTTGTCCAGCATATATGATGTGCTTTGTAATAATTAATGCTGATATATAAAGGGTGTAAGAGCTCTAATTTTCAAGCATTAACCTAAGCACAACTGTGCTAGAACTATAAAAACATGTAAAAATGTAGATTTTTTGAAAAAAAAAAATTAGTATCCTATGCAAATAGTTATAAACAATTTGCAATTTAATTCCAATGAATACCCATAATTTTCTATGTTACCAGCTGAAGGCAAAGCGTTGAGGCAAAGGTGAACACATTAAAACATAGAATAGTATAGAAAATTATTTATCAAATAAATTTTGCCTTTTTCTTCTGTAACGCTGACGGTAGATGAAATGAAGAGAGTACAAAAGCACCACTTTTTTATTTATCATTGGTTTACATTTTATGACATATTTTAACTTAGCACAATATTTAGTTAATTTTTTTTCTTTTATTATGATTTATATCACACTTTTTTATAGATTTGTTAATTTTAATTAGTTCTGTTATGGAGAATTAATTAAGTATACCTCAGGGGCTGGATCTAATTAAATACCACACCGAGTGATTATCATCCATATATGCATGTTTTCACAATGATATTGTTGGATCATTTGAGAGATTACTTATGGTTAGGAGATCTAGACGTCTCAACATGCACTACTGCGTGCACATTAATACTCTTAATCATATTTCTATGTTTTTAGCCTAAACTCAGTATATGCAAATTTATCCATGCATTGGTTGTCTATATGCAATGTTTGTCTATTCACATTAATTAGCATTTGATACTTATTTACTAATGGTCTGTATTAATTTAATTCTTTAAGAAATTTGCATAATTCATTCAAATTGCTTATTTGATCCTGGAAGTTCATTATTGATGTGTATATCTTACATAATATTGTTTAAATTATATATATAATGATATACTTTTTGTACACATGCTTCAAAACCGTGCATACATAATGGAACGTGTCATTCTCCTGCTTGGAACCCTAGTTTACAGGCTTGTCAAGGGTTGGAGCTAGCTAAACACCCCATATTTGGGAAATTAGGGAAAGCCCATCAGTTGTATTTTTATAAATTGTAGCCATTATTTTCTTATTGATGCATTTGATTATTTTCTTGTAACAGCCACTGTGAAGTTTTTCAAAAGGATGCATTTGATTGATATATTGAGAAAGTTTTAGGAGTTTACCCGAACAAATAATATCCTGTTAATGCTTGTTATAGATAGTTTGCTCTAGTATGATGGGTTAAGCCAGTGAGGATTGTGTTCATTTTTTTTTTCTCTTTTTTGTGATGTAATTTTTCTCTCTAGGAGGTTTTCTATGTTGAATAGGTTGAAAGAATCACAATACATTATTAGTAATTAAGCTAATTAGCTCAGGTGTTAAGTTAATTAGTAAGATTAGCGTAGGTGTCAATATTATTAGATTGTTCAGCCAGTAGGCGAGTTAGTGTGTTATTTTGTATTGTCTGGATGTCAAAACCTACTAAAAGTACCTTTAACTTTCAGTAAAAAATTTAGGTCCTTTGTATATAAAATAGAGAAAAGAGTCAAGTAATTGGTTAATTAATTAGTACCTTATACCCTCCCTTGCTACAGTACCTTGATATCTTTAATTAAGAAAGTATTCGGTGCCTAAGCCTGCATGCTTGGTTACCGGAGCGAATCCACATTCAATGAATGAGGTTAATTGACTTCAATTATTTTCAATTTTTTTGTATTTATACTCTATTTTTAATATAGTTTAAACTAAAATATTATGAATAGTGTGAAATTGATATCCATTTGGAATAGAAAAATTTTATATACTTAATCCTCATTCACGTTTGATCTCCATAGTTAATTAGTTATATAATTAGTCATTTTGTATACCAAACAAGGATTCTGCCGAGTTATAGATTGTAGAATAATCAAATTACTGTGCATGTACTATTTGAGAACTGTACATCAGTTAATTCGAGTTTGCCAGCCTCAGTACTGTATATCTGTATCAACTCTAACTGCCAATCATTGCATGTTGATAGAATTTTGAATTTATAATATAAAATAGCAAAGGAATCATTATATTCTCATATAAAAATGTTTCCTCCCCAGTAATTTTTTTATCCCGATGACTGGCCTACCTCGAATTAGGGTTTTAATAATCATAGTTTCTGCTGAGATTTAATGTCATAAAAACAGTCTAGGACTAATAATGCCACAGTATTATGTTTGGCGAAATCAGATTGTGGGTCATATTGTGTTAGAAATTTATTTTAAAACTCAAAATTTAAATAATATTTATTTTAATATTAACAGTTTTTAACTTTATGAATTATAGAGCTATTTGTAACTTAATTTCATTGATCTAATGTCTACATAGAAGTTTATTGTTTGCCGCCACAAAAGATCGAACAATAATATATGAGATATATGCTGGACAATCAATCCAATATTTAGAGGCAAATAAATTATGAAGCGACAGTTTCAAAATTATTCAATTCATTCCATTGATGAATTTACCCGTTTGAGCTACTATTCATTCATTTTCATTAATATTTGGAACGTTAAAATATAATGAATATGAATGTCATTAATGCACATATTTGCCTATAAATAATACATAATACTTGAAGAGTATATCATCCAATAATCCATCAAATAATTCACATTCTTTAGCTCTATAATTCATAAAACTCAATTTCTATTCTCCCACAAATAAATATTTTATTTATAGAAAACATATTATTCTGCTATCATTGTTGAAAGAATCTATATCAACCTCTACCACGGTTGCGCCCGAAGGTAGAGGAATACCGGCATATAACTTGGGGCAAGCTTAACTGATTATTCTTGCGCTTAGGACGGGAAGTTGCCTTAGGTCCGCATTTTGCAGCTCCGGGTAATAAAGTTTTAATTATATTCTTGATTATATTTTTAATATAATTGTTATTTATTTTATTGATCAAAATTCAGATTGAAAATTAGTTGATTAGTTCATATTTTTCCAACATATTGTACCATAGGAAATTCAAAAATATATATAGCAATCAAACACCGTTTTTTTTATTCAGTGATGCCCAATGTGTTACTCCCCATTTCCCTTAGTCTCATTATTCGAGAAAAAAATTTGGTCATAATTAGAGAAAATTATGGCAATATGTTTTTGTATAATACTTAGAACTTTTATTGGCAAAATGAACTATATATAATATGACAGTAGTTTTTAAAATAATAAATAATTATTGTTGTATCCTTTGTCACATTAATTAATTATGTGCATGTGGTACAATATAAAAATCACTTCACCGATCAAAATCCAATGATCTAAACCAATTTTTTTTCTAAGTTATTGGAATGTTAATTGGTGGCCATTTTTTTTCAAAATTAATGGAGAAGATTAATAAGTGATATTGGATGCTATAACATAACTTATTTTGGTGAATGTTTGACAAATCAACGCGGCATGCATGCATATAAATTTTTCTTATGGCCGATTGCAAACAATATGTAATCATAATAATTTTGTTTATAATTGCACGCATGTATCTGATCTATGGAATTTTGAGTATTGGATACTATTAAAGGATGTATTATTGGTTGAATTGATTAGAGCAGCTACTTTATGGATTGTTTGGTTAACTAAAAATAAAATTTGTTTTCAAAATACCCAAGTACCATTTATTAGTTATGTGGCATCTTCTATTATTGCTATGACATCATATTGGTGTAAAGCGCGTCTAGATAACTCTTATTTCAAGTTATCATTAATTTTGCCTTTTGATGTTTCCTCTTTGCCTCAGATAAGTACTATGATGGTTCTACCAGACCTGGACTCAGAGGACAGATCCAGTCCTCGATTGGATTCAGACGTGGACCCTTCTCTTGGTTTCGAAGGATCGTCCCTTCTGAGTGATATTAGTGCTATTAGTGAAATTTAGTGGATTTTCTTGTGATTTTTTGCTCTTATGATTGTATCTTATGACCTTTTATGTTCATATGTTTTGTATTTTGTGGATGGTAGTTTCTAGTGGGTGAGGTTCCACTAGTTGGATCTATATTCGGTGCTTTGCACTAATTTTGTATGAACTTTATAGTTTCGCAATGAAACTGGTGGAATATTTCCACTTTTAACAAAAAAAAAAAATGGACATTCAACCAATTATACACATTGTGGAGGTTCAAGAGATATTTGTTTCTCTGTCCTTTTTTTGTTTTTTCTTTTAGGAGACAATTAATTACAAATCCCATGTGAAAAGTGAGACAAAAGGAGAAACATTATTATTTTATATCTGCCAACACCCATCCATATTTTACAATATTAATTAGTAAGTTGCAATATAATGTACATGGAACTGTGTTGTGTTCTCGATCATTTGTTACTGGCAACTTACCTAGCTCAGTGGCTCTAGCTAGTTATATGAGAAAACATTATTGACATATAAGTTATTAAATATGTAATAAATAGGCCTTGGCAGCATTAAAATCAGCACTGCCAGAAAATTATCACACGATGTAGGCTGTGAAATGTAAGTGCCACAGTCCATTAAATACGAGCATGCAACGGCGATATCACCCCATGCGGCCATGCACTCATGGACTTATTAAATAACATGATTAATACAATTAACCTTACATCTCCTTAAAGGAATTGGATTTTGTCCAAAGGGCTTTGGACAGAATTTAAATCTTGTCGCTCCAAACTTAGCCTGATATTACAATTATCTTTCTTATTTCTATCATATTAAATCAGATGAAGTTTGAATTATTGGTTCGGAATTTTCTTAATAAGATCAGTAAACTATCACTCAGGTTCTAGATCGGGTGGTTTCACATGCAGAATGCTCGGTTGATCCGACTCATCAGTCAGTCGCCAACTCATGTAAAGTTTGGCCAACCAATATATGAAATTAAAATTCAGAATTTTATTTGAGAAAATTATGGCGAATGATGGGAAAAAGATTTCATAATATTTTGAACTTTTAAATATTTCAAATACTTTGAAAAAAAAATACAACTGATCAGTGGACAGTTATTGTTAGGATACAAAAAAATGTATATATCATTAGCAGCAAACAATATACAATCAGATTAATTTCCACAACATTTGACATTCAAATATTCATATTCTATTGATGTATTAACATATATAAAAGGTTCATAATTAAAGTACCAAGATTAGAAATAATAAATACTAATTATTATCATAAGTTCATAATCAAGATTAAATTAAGTAGCAAGATTAAAAATACTCACTATTACCAAGATTAATTAAAGTACCAATTAGTTCATAGTCAATAAATGCCCATTGTTATCATAATTAAGTTCATACATACAATTAAAAACAAGTAGGCTACTATATATATATGTACATAAGAAAGTTAAATTAAAACATATCCAATTAAGAAATGTACCTAGTGGCATAATAATTAATATTACCAATTTAATTAACATCCAAAATAGATCCCAATATGTACTACAAAACATCCAAAACAACCATACATACACAAAACATCAAGCATCCGAAACAACCATCCAGCTAGTAAAGCTCCAAAGTCTTCAGACAACAATATTCATATCAACCAAGCATCCAATGTATATATAGCAAATCCCGATCGCTATAGCCCAATCCCGATCGCTATAACCCAATCAACCATGCATATTTCTCAATTCCCCTTTATCAAACTTAAGATACCGCATCACTGTTTGTACCATGGTATCAAACCTCTAACATTGGACATCAACCATCTCGAGATTTCTTCTGTCAGATGCTTTAACTAGCAGGACTCGAACAGGAAAATATTGCCAATCATCATTATACTCGACGCAAAACTGCAACAAATAATTAATCAATTGATATCTTGATCTTTGTACTTTAAAATTTATTTAAAAAATATCTTCAAATAGGAAATTAAAAATGATGAGATATTTGGACCTAGCTAGTGGTGTTAATTAATTTTACCAAATTAACATCCAAATTAAATAGATCCACATGTTATATTATAAAATATCCATAACATTCGTAACATCCATATCTAAATTAAACATCCAAAACATCCATACACATCCATATATAAACTAGCTATAGCTGGAAAAGTGCTCTATAGGTAGAACTGCAAAGTTTTCCAATAAGCCAAATAGGAATATCTACCAAAAAAGCATATTTAGAAATCCATACTTAGTACAAAATAAACACAAATATCGCACCTCTAATGAAGTTTTAGAACTTAGAAAGGTACATACTAACTTAAGTTGTAGCAAATTATTGTATTAATTACTTTGGAAATATGCATGTTAGTGTTTTTTTATATATAGATAGGGTACAGAATTTGCTCCAGATACATCATCAATCCTCCGAGGTATGGACTAGCTTTGATATTAGAGTACATTTGGATGGAAGTTATAACAACTAGAATAGTGAAATTTAAGAATAACAAATGGGAATAGAAAAAATTAGTGATTTTCAGATTAGTATAAAAATGATGCTATTTGGATTAATAAAAAATTTGTTTAGATTGTACATTTGGAATAGTGAATATCTATAACCAATAAAGAATAGTGTTAACAAGGTACTAATTAAGAAAAAATATAGGCAAGTGAGGTCTCAAATGAATTGACACGACGTGGAGATAACATAAGTGATGTCAATTTTATAATTTCGGGACTATGTTAAAGGAAATCTGACAAACAAACATTTTTTTCTTTCTTTCTTCACACTTTTGAATAGTAGTTATTCCAATATTTACAATGTATAGATAATAACAGCTATTATATCTATTTCAAATAGCAAAAATGTTATTTGAATATACATTGCTATTCCGAATAGCCTCTATACTATAATAGTCCTCTATTCTAGCTATTTTCATTTCATCCAAACATAACTAGCTTGATCTGCAATTTTATTTTTAAAGCTTCTATCTTGTAAATTTTATATATATTGCACTGAAAAATAAATTAATGAACCATGAAAGCTTAAACAAAATCAAAGCACTATGAGAAAAACAATACTGTAAATTTGACATTAATTTTAAAATACCACAAAACAATAATAATAAAGTTCATTGTGATGTAAATGTTTCAAGATTTCATTCTTTGAAAAATTCCCTATATATTTTAGTACAAATGACAGGGCAGCGGTCATTTTGGTTGTACATGCACAGGTTGGTAACAAAGCAGCTTTGCTCATTCATGAATTTTGACGAGTTTACTTACTGATTTCGTTTGTAATTTGGTGACGAATATTGATGTAATTAAAATTGTTTACAATAAAACTAATAATCATTAGATATTTACAATGAGGTAGTTCTTTAGTATTTCTCAGACTCATAATTGCCTAGTTATATATTATAGGTGCAATTTGGCCCCTGATTGGTGGTGTTCCCCCTTAAATGTTTTCAGCCAGTACACGTTGGTTGCACACTGATTTCGTCAAAATAAAAAAAAATAAAAATCAGATTTGCTCCATTTTGGATCAATTGTCTCCTGGATTCACATCTATGCAATGCTTGTAGACTCAGCATTTACATGTAATGTTGCTTGAAATTATTTCTTTTGATTCACTGGAAAAATAGGAAAAAAATTTAAAAACGGTTTTAAGATGTGCTCAGAGTTCTAGAATATTCAAACAAATTTGTATATGATTATCTTTAGTAATTAGTAATAATATGCTGTACATATCGTATGTTTACGTACTTCATTTATATATAAAGAGGATATCAGTAATATCACGCTGCTCGTGACACAAGATATACAACTCATCATGATCAATAAAAAATGGCGCATATGGCCATGATGGATACGCGCTGTGATCAGGCATGCATCACAAAATGTATATATAAGATCGAGCTATATTGACGCTAAATGTATGCAAAGTCCCCATTCAATTCAAATTAAAGATAGTTAGTCACGCATGTCATAATTATACCCAATATTTACTGCACCAATTAATGGCTCTCCAGTATGTTTTTCAACAATTGTTTCTTCTAGCATCATCTGGCTTCCATATATTAATTTCCTGCCTCTCCACTCTATCGAAATCTCTCACAGCCAATCGCTAGCACGTCCTCTCTATAAGATTGTAACTCTGTCATAGCTTCTGTCCATTTTCACCCATTCCAAAAAGAAAAAGAAAAAGAAAACATAGTTGACTGAGGTTGTCAACCCTAGCTTAACAACCATAGATATCGTGAGGGCATAGTCATAATGGGAGATATCCTTGCAGATCTGTTCTGTGAATCGGAGTTTGGTTCCACTCCCGAAGATATGTTGAAAATACTGGAAACCCTAGAAGAAGGATCACTGAAAGGCCATGCCTTCTGCGCAACTGATAAATCTACCCACGTGATTTGTCAAAAGGATGGTTGTGAAACCATCACAGGGAATGAAGAGGTACCTAAGGTTGGAAAAAAGAGAAAAAGATCAGCTTCGTTAGATTCACCGGGAGCTCAACTTTCGCCCACCAAGATATCACATATCACAGTGGAGCGCAACAGAAGGAAGCAAATGAACGAGCACCTCATGATACTACGCTCCTTGATGCCATGCTTTTATGTCAAAAGGGTAAGGAAAACAATTTAGTTCAAGGAATAAGCTTATAGGAGAGTTCTTTTAGCTCGTATTTAATACTTTAGACATCTTCACTGAATTTGCAGTTCTATAGTCAAATTTATTTTGTGTTATCACTTATGAGCTCATAATATAATGGAAAAGAAAGCACAAACCAAGAATATATAGTAATTGCCATATTGCTATTATTCTTTTCCTTTCCTAGATGTTTCCTTTTGTATGACATGTTTTATTTCAGATTTTCAGAAGTATTATCACCAATATCTTGAATAGTGTCATATAGTTCCACTTGTTTGTCCTTATAAATGAAGGTTTTTTGTCCTTAGTTTTCAAAGTCTTGAAGAGCAGGCATATGGAATAATTAGTTATTAAAATTTTCCTCATCTAAATAGCATTTCATTGAACTTTGTCTATTAAACTATTTCTAACTCATATGGTTGTACTAGGGAGATCAAGCATCCATAATTGGTGGAGTTGTGGATTACATCAAGGAGCTACAACAACTGCTTCAATCACTTGAGGCCAAGAAGCAGAGGAAAGTATATAGCGATGTACTTAGCCCAAGACCTACAATTAGCCCTCGTTTACCATTGAGCCCGAAGTCGCATCCCCTAAGTCCAAGATTAGGGTTTCCTACAAGCCCTAGAACACCTCAACCAAGAAGCCACTATAAACCACGATTACCACAAATTTATGTTCCCAACACAACGACGGTACCAACAAATGAATCATCTTTCTCTCCAGAGAACACTATCCATAGTGCATGTATCGAGTTTGGAGCTGTGACTTCCAGAGCACCAGCCATACCGGAGGTGAAGGTTGAGTTCGCTGGCCCCAATGTTCTTCTGAAAACAGTCTCACAGCGTATACCTGGACAGCCGCTTAAGATAATTGCAGCTCTCGAGAGACTCTCACTTGAGGTACTGCATGCCAATATCAGCACTGTCGAGGACACCATGCTCAACTCCTTCACTATCAAGGTATAATTAAATTAACCTTAGATATAAAAAAAAAATAACCTTCAACAATTGTCTAGACTTCTGTATATCTTAGTTCTTAGTGAATTAATGTTAGAAAATGGCAAAAAAAAGAGCATTTTTGACGTTTGACTTCAACTAAATAAAAAATAACTGCATGAAACCATAAACTGTTTCTGAAAGTTTCTTTATATTAAAGTCTAGCTAACTCCAAAATTTATTATTCATGACAAACCTTAATGAGAATTGTGTTGCTTAATTTAACGTTGTTTAAATCTTTGTTTGTTCTGTTTGTTCACCTCGATCTTGCTAGGACTAGGAAATGCAGAAGCATAATTCATCAAGGTTTGCACCACTAAAAGAGACAACATACTTAAATTTGAAACACTTCTATAGAAGCAATAAATTGACTTAATTTACACCAGACAGCAAATTAATGTATGGTGTACGCTTCTTCTTGGTAGTACCATCTTTTGTCCAAATATCTTCAATGCCAATTTCATGTATAATATAAACCGTACATAGTTCAAATTGTAGTACTATTTCTGTGTCTCTGACGATCGAGAACTGAAATTTTAATTATACATCATAAGAAATCTGCTGCGATTCCCATAGAATAACAGTCCTGTTATTCCGATCTCAACCATTCAAAGTTCTCCATGAGCGAATCTCAATAAAAAAAACTTTTTCATACACGAATCTCAATGAAGTTGAATGGTTGGGATCTGAATAACAGGACCCTGTTATTCCATTGGAATCACATCAGATTTAGTTCCAGCTAGGTGTGCCGCTCGATCATAAAATATAAGCAGCATAAGTTTGCAGTCAAAATACTATTAGGATAGGCCCAACTACATGAGTAATAAAACTATGTTGCTAAGTTTTCAAGTCGAACAAAAACTATATATGTTGCCAAATTTTCAAGTCTTTAATGCAGAACCAGAGCTCACAAATATGTGATTGGCTGCTGCATGAATGTGATAGCACAAGTCCCTATTTCGTTTCGTAGTATAGAACAATTCTAAAAGATAAATTAAAAAAAAAAAAAAAAAAACAAAAACATGGTGTCTAATTTTATTGGGCTTCACATATCGACCCATTCCATGCCCCAGGAATTGAAGTATCTAATTTTATCTGTAGAATAACACATGCTTTTTTCCATAAAATTAATTTGTAATGCATATATATTATCAATTTACTTCATATATGTGCAAGAGTTAACCGAGCTTTTCCTCAAAAAAATATAAAAATTTCCTCAAAAAAAGAGTTAACCGAGCTATCCTACAAAATAATATCACAATTATACAACTAAATAAATTATATTATGTTTAGAATACTATATGTTGATGTATTTAACTTGGTACAGATCGGAATTGAGTGCGAGCTAAGTGCAGAAGAACTTGTGCAAGAAATTCAACAAACCTTCTCCTTATGCAACCTGTAGCCGTGTTTCCTCAAACACTGACACTGGAGTTTCCGTGTTCACTTGGTTGGTTGTCACCTCTGTGTCATGTTTTGGCTAAAAGAAGGTATCTGTTAGCGTCAATTAATATTACACTTTGACTAGGGTAGTCAATTGTGTAGTTCAATTTAACTTAGACTAGATGCGGTTACATATGTATTATTGTATTTTATCTTGAATTATTAAAGTACTGCAATGCATGTTTCTCAAATTTCTGGTACAAATTAAGAAGCCACGTTAGCATATAGAGCTAGCTCATCATGTTAGTTCAGGGATTGAAAAATCGAAGGTGACAGCGACTTGTCGCCAGCTAGCTAGTGCTTTGTATGGGCATCTTATTACTATCATGTTCGTCTTTTGGTAGGTCATCTCTAGCTAGGGAACTCATTAGTATATTAGTTTAGAATTTAGTCTTGTAAGCATATGTATAGTGTTGCACTTGTTGGAATACACATGTAAAAGGCGCCACAATCAATCCAACAGCTCACTTATACACCAGCAGAAGTTAAATTAGGTCGAGTAGATTTATTTCCTTGTTTAGAGATATTGTATTAAGGAGAAAATATTACAAAATAAGGAAACATATATACAATTTTAATTAGGAAGATATATATGAGCTGTATGTGGCGGCTATAACAAGGGCAACATAATACTCAAAATAATTAAGTTGCTATTGTATCAAACAACACTATGCATCCTAATCCAAAATAAATAAAAAGAGTATCCTTGTTCCTCTCAAAGTTGTTAACTTGTTAACTTGACTCAAATTTATCATGGTATCAAAGCAATAGTTACAATCTTGAAGGCTGAAGTTTGAAGATCGAAGTTTGAAGATTGAAGATTGAAGTTTAAAAAGGCTTTCTCTTCTAACGGGTATCATATCTGTGATTGGTATTCTTAATAAATATTTTGGTAGACAACAAAACCTCAAAATCCTTGTGATCCGTAAATCATAAAAAAAAAAAAAAATCTTCCTGCAAAAGCTAGAATCCCATTCTTATCCATAACAACCATCTTGCAAAATTTAATCCTGAAAAACCCCTCGCTGAATTTTGTTGTTGTTGCTTTTTATTTATCTCTTATTTGTCATGTTATATTATTTGGACACTCTTGTAATAGGTTAGAAAAGAAAAATAAAGGAAAAAAAAAGAAAAAAAGGAAAAAAAAAACAAAAACAAAAACAAAAAAACCTAAAAAATAAAAGGGTTGAAAAAAAGGAAAAATTAAAAGAAAGAAAAACTGAATTCTTTAGCAAAGAGTTTTTTGTCACTTGCATAATTAAGGTAGAATACAACTTCAAAGTTTTCTTATTGTTAGTACAACCATGGGCGGACACAGTATTTTTGCTGAGGAGGGACAGGAATCGGATTCAAATATCTTATCAGGTTCAAACCCATTAGCTTATCGGGTTGATTCAATGCCTTAAAATCTAATTTTTTGAAATTCACAAAAATGAGATTTTAATTTATTGAAAATAAAATCCATAATAATGTTCTATGCGTTAAATCGAGAATTTTGATATGAAGAACACGAAAAACCTCCAAACGGTTGGTTTTATATTGTTTTTACAATATTTAACGTACATTTGGGTGCAATTTAGATGTGTCTGATGGCAATCTGACCAGTGGGGCCCACTGTCATAAAGCCATCATTTGAATTAATTTGAATTTCTCATTTAATGTGATCCCTTCATTTTGGGTACACCCCACCACATAGATCAAAATATGAAAAAGCCATGAACTCATCATAAACCAAGACTATTCAAAAATTAAAATATAACAATAAGCATTCTATTGGATCAATGACATGTGGAACCCCTTTGTAAGATTTTTCTCCCTTCTTTGTTATCTGAAATTAGCCTAAAGAAGATAATTTTTAGAACTATAAAATTCAAGAGAAAGAACTTGACCCGTTTTTCTCCAGAGAGAAGCAATCTAATTTTAGGGGGAGGGAGCAAAATCGAAATAAACCCTGTTTTTTTTTATTACTTTTGAAAATTCATGGGGGGAGGGGGTAGCTACCCCTGGACTACACTAGGTCTACCCCTGACTACAACGGGCCTATCTTAGGGTATTTGTTTTTTTGTTATTGGTAATTAAGAGCAATTTTTTAATGCTAGTCTTAGTTTGTCTTGGTAGTCTTTTCTTCTCTTGAATATATAAAGTAGGTATTAAAACCAAAAGGGAAGAAAATATCCCTAAAACTAAAAAGATATATATATCCATTGGTGACCTTGCACTAGTATTTACTTTGATTAGTTAGTAACTTTTGAAAAAAAATGGATTACTTAAGTTGCTGGTGAGTGTTAGATTAAATAGTGTTTTAATATTTTCTTAGTTCACATATTTGGTGACTACAATTTGTTTTTATTTGAAAAAAACAGAAAAGAAAAAACTGAAGAATCCTAAAAAATAGAAAGAAAAAAGGGATTGAAAAATAGAAAATAAAAAACATAAATATTGAAAAAACATAAAAAAAAACAAAAGGAAAAAAAAAACATAAGAAAAAAAAGAAAAGGAAAAAAAAACATAAGAAAGAAAAAGAAAAGGAAAAAAAACATAAGAAAAAAAAACAGAAGGAAAAAAATAGAAATATTGAAGAATAAACAAAAAAAAATTAAAGAACTTTAGTAACTGGGAGGATAAAGACTGAATTATTCTTCTACTTTTTGTTCTTTTATTTTTATTTTTCCATTTCACAAATGTTTGAAAAATAAAAATTGGTTGTTGTGTATTTTGTTATGAAAAACAATTCTATTATAGTGTAAAAAATATTTAATTTTTCACTTATAATCTTAGCATTATCCCAATCTTCTTCAAACGGCACGGTTTTGTATTGTGTATCACTTATTTTCAAATGATGGAAAACATCCTTATATGTTAGGGCTGTTTCTAACATATTATAGGTTGAATTTCATCGTGTTTTAAAATCATAACATAACTTTTTAGTACCATTGATTTTACATTGTTGTGTTTTCTCTTCAAATTTTTCTATTTTTTGAGTAGAAGACCAATATACACAACTAGCATTAATTTTTTTCTAAACTTTGACCAATTACATCTAACCCATCCCTTATCGTTAGATTCAAAATATGTACACAACAACGCATGTGCTAAACAGACTCACCTAGCAAGAGTTGTTCACTTTCTAGTTCGTGAACCGAAGCTTTGACTACTCTATGCATGATTGGTACTACAATTCTCAATCATTATAGTAGACAACTTATGTAACGCCATGTAGATTGAGAGAATTAATGTGAGAACAATCCAATTTAAATTTTAGATTTAATTAACTTAATTAGTAAGCCATGATATAAATAAAATTGATTTCCTTTCCAAAAGAGGCCCAGCCCACTTAAAATTCCAGCAACCTGTAACGCCACGTAAATTAAAATATTAAATTAAGGTACAACATAAATAGTGTATATATAGTGTATATAGTTATTTATTCTTCTATGTTATTTTTCTTCTTACACTTATTTAATTTAACAATGTAATAAATTTTCCAAATTAAAATGCCGTGAAAAAAAAAATAATAGATTCCAATGTAGATCATGATTTAAATAGCCTATATAGAGGATCCTAGCAAATTAATTTTGGAACCAATACAATACATTTGTTTCAACAGCCAAAAGTTGTAATATAAGATATACCTAAACTCAAATTGATAACCTCCAAAATAACTGGTCAGAAGATGCTGCCTCTTTGATATATGTGATAAGCCTCAATTATATATACTTTTGGTTAGGGTTTTACCTCTAAAACTGCACCAAATCTCTTGTATTTTAGCTTAGTTTAACATAGAATATACCAAAGAACCAAGTTACTGCCTTTGCCTTGTTTAAATTGCAAAAATAGAGCAAAAGGAGCAATTCTGTGGGTGTTTGTGTGGCCTGTAGGAATTATGTGCGGGCAACACAAAATAAATTCAAGCCGAAAACAAAATTCGGAATTTATCAAGTTTTCTCCTTTCAAAACAGAGATTTGTGTGGGCCTTTGTGCGACCTTAAGGAATTTTGTATGGGCCACACAAAATCCTGCATGATCTCCATTCTATTCTGGCCGCAGGAAATTCGTGTGGGCCGCAGAGAATTTGTGAAGGCCGCACAAGAGGCCGCACGAATGCCAGTCTGGCCTGATTTCATCATATCTCTTCAGATTTCGAGGGATTGTTTCCCAAGGCACAAAAATAGCTATATATTGGCAGGGAGACACCAGGGAAAGATATCTTTTATCTTAGCTTTGATTCTACACATCTTTCGACATCTTTTCTATCTTCAACAAGTAATTGAAGGCGATTGGAGCGAAGGATTGAAGGTTTTCTCGAGCGAGCAAAGGTGAAGACAAGAGGCAGCGAGCGAAGAGATTGGTGTTTTCTATTCTCTTTCTTATTTTTCTTAGTTTTAATCATGTTTACTATTGTATTTCTTTTGGATGTTAACGCACATGAGAGGCTAGATTTCCTCTCTAGGGGCTTAGGCTTATAACATGAACTTGTGTTAAAATCTACCTTAGTTGGATATTTTTCTCTATGATGATTGTTTGCTTGCATGTTTGTTCTTGTTGATTTTATTATTCATGTACTTGTATGATTTGTGTGCTCGTTAATTAGCGTCCCGTTTAGATCTAACAAACTTAAAGTGCTAGGATCAAAGAATTGATGATACCAAATTGTATACATGAATAACCTTAGGATTAAGATTAGAAATGACCAAAATCTATTTCTTAGTCCGGAACCACAAGAAACAAAGGTTGAATTGAGGTGAAGGACTTAACCGTGAAGCCTCATATTTGATTTGGACCCCTAGAATTGAACCAAATATTGGTATGAAGAACTTAATCGTGAAGTATTGATATTTAGGGATAAACTAGGCTAACCTGTGTTTATGGTCTAGATAGCTAGAGTGAAGGACTTAATCGTGAAATCCGAATTATCTAGGCACGTCATTAATTCACGAAAGTGACCCTTTTTGATATTTAAGGCTTAGAAACCCCATAATTGCAAACATGAATTTAGGAACTAACTAAGTATTGATTTGACCAAGTGATTGTATGTCGAAAGCCCCTAGACTTCCATCTCATTGAATCACAAAACTCATTTTATTTGTTTGTTTAAATTGCTTTGTTTACTTTTAGACTCTCAATCGGGTATTGAACCCACAAAACCAATTTTCAAACATTACTTTTATTGCTCTGTTTTATAATTAATTAATTTAGTAAAAAGTAATATTTCCCGTTGTCTTTGAATCGATACATAAACTACTACAAGGATAGATTGTATGCTTGCAACTGACCTATTATTGTGTACTAAGGTTTTATAAATTTAAAAGTGAAAAAGTGTATTAAATTGACCTATTATCCAATATCTAAAATACTCAACAATATGTAAGTTACAAATTTAAATAGCAAGCGTCTATTCCTCTGATGATCAACTTCTCCCATTACAAATTAACTACTTGTATAATTAAAAAGCCTTCTATCCGGTACTCTCTCTCTGCGCTAATTATTCATAGAAGATTAAAAAAGAGAGAACAAGGTTAGATATCTGTAGTTGATAATTTTCTCCGCTAATTAATCTCTGTAGTTGATGATTTTCAATTATTGCTTATCTGATTAGACAGTTTTGATACTCACCGGTTTGATTTCTTTTATCTTTTTTTTATATAATCTTTATATTATACGTATTTATTCGATCAGAATTTTATCCTGTCATATAATCTTCCTTATGTTATACTTATTTATTTGATAAGGATTTCAATACTTTCTAAAATTATTTTATTTATTAGGATGTATTATATGTAATATTTGATAAAATCTCTTCATAACCGCTGGAAATTAGTAGTGATTGCAATAGTTATTAATTCTTGAAAATTTCATGAGGTGCAGAGTTTTGATTTTTGTTTTTGAATGATTAATTATTTTTAAACTGATATATTATGTTCATAATCACAATTGTCAGAAGTTTTGATCTGTTTAGACTGTTTTTAAACTTCCCTCGAAATTTCATCAAAGTTGCATCTATTATTTTATTTAGATGGTAATTTTCCACCGATAACCCTAGAACTATTTTTATTACAAAAAAACTATATTCTAAAAATCAATAATATATATCTTTCTTCTTGAGAAAAGAAAATTCATTATATATATATATATCACCGCATAGTAACAATTATGTTCCTATTTAAATATTAGGAAATGTATTCGGTCAAATAGATTTTAGTATATGTGTGATCCTATGATAAAATTATACTATGTTTATATATGGATTTACAATTCAGATTGTACATAACAATAGTCAGTCTAGTAACCAACAAATGAAAACATGTATAAATATTAATTTGAAAATCATGTTACATGGTCTAGACCGGAGTTCTGAAGTATAGAGTAACGTAAAAGTGAGAGTGAACTACACCGTGGTAGCAGGTACGAGTTTTTTGAACATTGTCAAATTGTTACGTATCGTTTTGTTTGTATTTATTTATTAATGGATTATACACGTTGAATCGAACGATCCCTTTGACTTTGTTTAGACAATATTAAGATAGGATTATTCGTTTGATTAACGGACTCATAGGATGTATTGTGTTGAGTATGACTTGTGTGCAATTATATGAGTGAGGTACGGTTGCTGTCGCTCAGCGTGGGCGGAGGGAGGGAGAAGACGGGGCAGAGAAAAACGAATTTGGGGAGGTGGACATTTCTTCTCCAGGAAGGAAAGAGAGGAAATGGAATGGAGAGAGGGGCCCGCTGGTAAGTGGTGTAGAGAAAAAGAAAGGAAAGGGAAAGAGGGTGACGGTGGGATCCTGTGGTCTTTCATGTAGCAGGCAGTAAATTTATTTCTTTTAACCAAATTGTTATCATAATTTCAATCCCCTTTGAATTTAAAGTTTTAAATCTTTTGAGAGTCTAATTTGATTTATTTTATTTACTGAAACTTTAATTAGAAAATTTTCGTTATGGGTTAATTGTTAACTATTTATTCCTTAGATTAGATACTTTTAATTGTATTTATGTTTGAGTTGTTCTATTGACTTGTTTTGATTTAATTAAAAAAATATATTTTAACTTTTATATAACAAATATATTTTAACTTTTATATAACAAATATATTTTAACTTTTATATAACAAATATATTTTAACTTTTATATAAATTTGAAGTTCCTTTACTCTACAAATTAAGTTTTTAATTTGCTAGACTTTAGTCATTAATAATTCTGTCTAATTATTGATGTACGGGTGATGAAGTTTAAAATTTTACTCATTATTAAATCTGTTTTTAGTTAATTATTTATAATTACATTTTTAATCACTAATTAATCCATTTTAAAATTATGGGTTACAACAATTAAGGTATTGAAACTTGTTATTTAGTTATGTGCTGAAATTAAGTGTTAATTGTGTTAAAATTACATGTTAATTGTAGGTTTAAACACGTACCTTCTCCCCACACCATTAGGGGTGTCAATGATACCCTTTTAGCCGTTTATCCAATCCATACCGTATTCGATAAGGCGGGTATGGGTAATGAATTATTTTCGTTAGCTTATTGGGTATGAGTATGGGTAAGGATATTTTTCGTTAGCTAAATGGGTAAGGGTACGGGTAAAAGCTATTTCGTACCCATTACCCTATAGGGTAATTATAAAAAATATAATAATATGATAATATTTTAACAATAATTAGTGAGTACTTTTATTATTTAGTATATTTTTTGTTGTAAGAAAAATATTAAACATATTATTTTTATTTGTATATTTTGTTCTTTAATTAAATAATTAATTTTTTCAAAAGATATATTTTTGTTTTTGAATTTTTTTGTTTTGTAAAAAGAAATATAATTTAGTTGAAATTGATTGCACAATTATTTTTATTTTTTATTAGTAATATCATTGTATATGTGCAAAATAAATGGGTTTTGATGTTCTATTTGTAAAATATAATAAAATTAATTATTATAGTCGTATTATCTGTTATTCACCCGCTACCGTTTCGTTACCCAATAATTTTAACGGATAAGAGTAGGGTAGGGTAAGGTCAAATCTTAATGGGTAAGGATAAGATATGGGTAAGATCATTCTTAGTGGGTATAGGTATGAAAATGCTCTCACCGTACCCATATCGTACCCATTGACACTCCTACACACCATATATAGATGTACTCGCGTAGCACTTGATGAATGTTCTTTTAAATTGGAATTTAAATAGTAAATTGTCTACTATAATGATTGACAATTGTAGTACCAATGATGGTGTAGTCGAGGCTTTGGTTCATTAACTAGAAAATGGACAACTCTTGCTAGGTGGGTCTGTTTTGCACATGCATTATTGTGCACATATTTTGAACCTAATTGTTACGTTACGAAATTTTTACAATTAAATTCAAATGATTTAAAGACAAGAATCGATAAATCATGCTAACAAAATAGAAGTTTAAACCTTAATTAAGGTTCCCCTAAATAAGTAAGTTAAATATGAATCGAAACCGCGTTGAAATTTCGAGATTTTGAGATTTTATAGGCTGAATGCGGATTGGTTAACCCGCACTGCGGGTTGGTGCATCCACACTCATGTAATTCTGTGTTGGTCTGAATTTTTTTAAGTCCTCAGTGCGGATTGATTAACCCGCACTGCGGGTTGAATGCATCCGCATTAGACTCGGACTTTTTTTGAAATTCTGTCAAAAATTTACTAAGTTCCCACTGCGGGTTAGGTTACCCGCACTGCGGATTATTTATGTGTTAGACTTTTTCTGAAATTCTGTCAAGAATTTACTAAGTTCCCACTGCGGGTTGTTTCTATGTTAAATTTCATGTTTTGAAAACCGACTAAGTGCTGAGTGCGGGTCAGGTAACTCGCAGTGCGGATTGGTTAATCCGCATTCAGGGTAATTTTAACCCTAAAACTCAAATGGAACCTTCTCTCTCTCTCCCACTTCATACTTTCCCCATTATTGCGTGATTTTCGGCCAAAGAGAAGGAAAAGAGTGCGAGAACTTTCCGTTTCTTTCAGACTCCCGATTGTTGCGAGAAATCAACTCTGGAACCGAGTAAGCAGCCGAGGATCTCTCCTAGCTCTCCTATTTGGTATTTCTTTCTCTTTCTAATTCTCTCGAAAAGCTCAGATTTCTCAAATTTTCGTTTTAAACTTGAGATTTGTGTTTGAATTGCTCGAGGACTAGTTCCTCTACACTCCTTGCTTGTTTATTTTCAATCTTTTTCCCGATTTCCTTCCGATTTGAGGATTTTGAATTCTAGGGTTTCGTGCCAAAACTGAAAGTTGGCATAATTGTGATTTGATTTGTTTAACCCGACCAATTAGACTTGTAATTGGTAGGGTTACTTCCTGATCTTGAATTTTTAGAATGTTTAACGGTTAATTTGAGGTTTTGACCAAATTAGGGTTTAACCAATCGGTAAATTGAATTGATCCGAGAACCAAAGTAGTGAAACGGTAATTGATTGTTACCAAAGTGAAATGGCATATGGCTAGAGGGCCTAGATGCAATTGTGCATCGTTATATGAGATTTTTTAATAAGAAAGAAGGAACTGAAAAGGAATTGATTTAGGACTGTACAAACCCTAAGTAAATCTATAGACCACTGAACCCGAATTAACCAAGTAAGCGTATAATATAGGTGTAGGCTCGGTCGAGCAAGAATTTGCGAGGCCATTCGAGATGCCTGATCCGTAATTAAGCAGTACACTCGTCATAATAAGGTACGGGATTCTTGGACTTGTTTGATACTTTATTTTCAGGAATTAAACTGTGTATTCGTTTCTCATGTTGAATATCATTGATTGCATTATTTAATTGTGTAAAGCATTTGCATAGCCCAATCAAATCAAACTCGAATTGATGTGACTTGAATGATTTGCATGCTGGTATGGTTATAAGTTGTGTCGATCTATTATGATCTGATTTGATTGAAAGTCACCACGATTTGATTTGATATGTGTGTGAATGGATTTACGAAGTTAAGCACTTGGATCCAATGAATTTGCCAAGTCAGGTTGTATGCTGGCTTGGATTCCCAAGATCCTAAATGGCCTTAGGTGAACGGCCCTCGATGTTTCCCAGTACCGGTTGGGATGAAGGAGGGTGATTATGTTATGAGGTGTGATTTGGAATAGTGGTTGACTAGTGTGTAACGTCTGTGGCTCGGTGGCATTCTTCTACGTGTTAATGCATTTGAAAAGGTCAATTGAATATTACGACTATTGGAATGATTCCAAAGTGGATTTTCTTTATATGATTCGAATCAGACCTTAATAAACTATTAAGTCAAGCGATTGCAGATGGGTGTCAGATAAATGGTCCAGCGGTTAGCCATTTGTAGGTGTCAGTAACCCTACAGATGTGGGTTTGATAAAGGTTCAGCTCGAAAGAACATCTGTAATTGCATTGTTTATTGTTTGGGTTTCATTTTTTAATATAGAGTTTGATTGCAAGTCCAATAGTCTGAACTGTGGCAAATTCGCACTGAGAATTTATTCTCACCCCCACCCTCCCGATTATTTTCAGGTTTATTTTGCGGATGCAGCAAATGAGGATATTGGTAATGCATATAAAAGATCCACTGCCTTGCATGTATATGTGACACTCCATAGATACACGCGACAGGCTGTCAGACCCGGGGATTTGGGGTGTGACACTAATGGTAAAGGATGGGTTAGATGTAATTGGTCCAAGTTTAGAAAAAATTTGTACTAGTTGTGTATATTGGTTCTCTACTCTTAAAAAAATAGAAAAATTTGAAAAGAAAGCATGACAATGTAAAATCAGTGGTACCAAAAAGTTATGTTAAGATTTTCAAACACAATGAAATTCAACCTATAATATGTTAGAAACAACTCTAATGTATAAGGATGTTTTCCATCGTTTGAAAATAAGTGATACACAATACAAAACCGTGTCGTTTGAAGAAGATTGGAAAAATGCTACGATTATAAGTGAAAAATTAAATATTTTTTTCACTACAATATAATTGTTTTTCATAACAAAATACACAACAGTCAATCTTTATTTTTCAAATATTTGTGAAATGGAAAAATAAAAATAAAAGAACAAAAAGTAGAACAATAATTCAGTCTTTATCCTCCTAGTTACTAAAGTACTTTAATTTTTTTTTCTTCCGTTTATTCTTCAATATTTCTATTTTTCCGTTCTGTTTTTTTTCTTATGTTTTTTTTTTTCAATATTTATGTTTCTTATTTTCTATTTTTCAATCCCTTTTTTCCTTTCTACTTTTTAGGATTCTTCAATTTTTTTTCTTGTCTGTTTTTCTTTTTTCAAATAAAAACAAATTGTAGTCACCAAATATGTGAACTAAGAAAATATTAAAACACTATTTAATCTAACACTCACCAGCAACTTAACTAATCCATTTTTTTTCAAAAAGTTACTAACTAATCAAAGTAAATACTGGTGAAAGGTCACCATTGGATATATATATATATATATATATATATATATATATATATATATATATATATATATATATATATATATTTTGGTGCTGGGGATATTTTCTTCCCTTTTGGTTTTAATACCTACTTTATATACTTAAAAAAGAAAAGACTACCAAGACAAACTAAGACTAGTATAAAAAAATTGCTCTTAATTACCAATAACAAAAAAAAAAAATACCCTAAGATAGGAACCGTTGTATTCAGGGGCGGACCTAGTGTAGTCCAGGGGGGCAGTTAGCCCTCTCCCCCCCCACAGATTTTCGAAAGTAGTGCAAAAAATAGGTTGATTTAGGTTTTTCTCCCTCTCCCTGAAAATTAGGTTGCCCCTCTCTGGAGAAAAACATATCAAGTTTATTCTCTTGAGTATTGGTCAGAATAGTAGGCCACTTTTTTTTTTTTAATTTTGTAGTTCTAAAAATCATCTTCTTTAGACTAATTTTCAGATAACAAAAAAGGGAGAAGAATCTTACAAAGGATCCTACATGTCATTGACTCAATAAAATGCTTCTTATAATATTTAAATTTTTGGATATTTTTGGTTTATGGTGAGCTCATGGCATTTTTCATGTTTTTCATATTTTTGTCTATGTAGTGTGGGTGTATCCAAAATGAAGGGATCACATTAAATAAGGAATTCAAATTAATTCAAATGGTAGCTCTATGACAGTGGCCCCCACTGGTCAGATTTCCATCAAACACACCCAAATTGCATCCAAATGTGGATTAAATCTTGTAAAATCCATATAAAATCAACCGTTTGGAGGTTTTTCGCGTTCTTCATATTGAAATTCTCGGTTTAACGCGTAGAACATTATTATTGATTTTATTTTCAATAAATGCAAATCTCATTTTTGTGAATTTCAAAAAATAAGATTTTAAGGCATTGAATCAATCCGATAAGCTAATTAATGGGTTTGAACCCAATAAAATATTTGAATATGATTTCTGCCCCTCGGCAAAAATCCTGCATCCGTCCCTGGTTGTACTAACCACAAGAAAAACTTTGAAGTTGTGTTCTACCTTAATTATGCAAGTAACAAAAAACTCTTTGGTAAAGAATTTATTTTTTCTTTCTTTTAATTTTTCCATTTTTTTCAACCATTCTATTTTTTAGGTTTTTTTTTGTTTTTTTTTCCCCTTTTTTTTTCCTGTTTTTCTGTTTTTGTTTTGTTTTTTTTTCTTTATTTTTATTTTCTAACATATTACAAGAGTGTCCAGCTAATATAACATGGCTAATAAGAGATTAAAAAAAAAGCAACAACAAAAAACTTCGACGAGGGTTTTTCAGGATAATTTTCGCAAGATGATTGTTATGGATAAGAATGGGATTCTAGCTTTCGCAGGAAGATTATTTTGTTTTTTGTTTTTATGATTTACTGATCACAAGGATTTTGAGGTTTTGTTGTCTACCAAAAAAATAATTACTAAGAATACCAATCACAGATATGATACCCGTTAGAAGAGAGCCTTTTTAAACTTCAATTTTCAAACTTCGATCTTCAAACTTCAGCCTTCAAGATTGTAACTATTGCTCTGATCCCATGATAAATTTGAGTCAAGCTAACAGCTTTGAGAAGAACAAGAAAACTTTTATTTATTTATTTTGGATTAGGTTGCAGAGTGTTGTTTGATACAATAGCAACTTAATTATTTTGAGTATGAGGAGGATTCAAATGCGTCTATTTTTTGTGCCTCCACCATGTCTCCATTTTTAAAAACTCTAATAACTCAAAATTTAAAAGTTAAAATAAAACCATTGGATATGATCTACATCATTTTATCTATGCACGTGTAAAAAATTATGGTATTTCAATTTTGTTTTGGTTGTCATCAAGAGCTTGTAAAAAATGTACTAATGTAGATAGTTTCTAGACGTTGATTTTTCAACTTATTGATTCACATAAAAACAAAATTGAAATGTGATAATTTTTTATAAGCACATAGATAAAATAATATAAATCATATCTAACAGTTTTATTTTAACTTTTAAGTTTTAAATTTTGAATTATTAAAGTTTCTAAAAGTAGAGATACGGTGGAGGTACAAAAAATGAAGGCATTTGAACCCTCCTCTTTGAGTATTATGTTGCCCTTGTTATAGCCGCCACATATAGCTCATATATCTTCCTAATTACAACTGTATATATATTTCCTTATTTTGTAATATTTTCTCCTTAATATAATATCTCTAAAAAGAAAATAAATCTAATCAGCCTAAACTTCTGCTGGTGTATTATAAGTGAGCTCCTGGAATGATTGTGGCGCCTTTTACATGTGTATTCCAACAAGTGCAACACTATACATATGCTTACAAGACTAAATTCTAAACTAATATACTAATGAGTTCCCTAGCTAGAGATGACCTACCAAAAGACGAACATGATAGTAATAGGATGCCCATACAATGCACTAGCTAGCTGGCGACAAGTCGCTGTCAGCTTCGATTTTTCAATCCCTGAACTAGCATGGCAAGCTAGCTCTATATGCTAATGCGGCTTCTTAATTTGTATCAGATGCCAAGTTACTACTTAAATAAAGAAATTTGAGAAACATGCATTGCAATACTCTAATAATACAAGATAAAATACAACAACATATATATATAACCACATCTAGTCTAAGTTAAATTGAACTACAAAATTGACTACCCTAGTCAAAGTGTAATATTAAGTGACGCTAACGGATACCTTCTTTTAGCCAAAACATGACACAGAGGTGACAACCAACCAAGTGAAGGCGGAAACTCCAGTGTCAGTGTTTGAGGAAACACTGCTACAGGTTGCATAAGGAGAAGGTTTGTTGAATTTCTTGCACAAGTTCTTCTGCACTTAGCTCGCACTCAATTCCGATCTGTACCAAGTTAAATACATCAAAATATAGTATTCCAAACATATATATAATTTTTTTAGTTGTATTGTTGTGATATTATTTTGTAGGATTGCTCGGTTAACTCTTGCACATATATGCATTACTAATTTATTTTATGAAAAAAATCATTTGTTATTCTACAGATAAAATTAGATACTTCCATTCCTGGGGCATGGAATGGGTCGATAACTGAAGTCCAATAAAATTAGACACCATATATTTTTTTTAATTTCTCTTTTAGAATAGTTCTATACTACAAAATGAAATAGGGATTTGTGTTATCACATGCAGCAGGCAATCACATATTTGTGGGCTTTGGTTCTGCATTAAAGACTTGAAAATTTGGCAACATAGTTTTTGTTTGACTTGAAAACTTAGCAACATAGTTTTATTACTCATGTAGTTGGGCCTATCCTAATAGTATTTTGACTGCAAACTTATGCTGCTTATATTTTATGATCGAGCGGCACACCTAGCTGGAAATAAATCTGCTGTGATTCCAATGGAATAACAGGGTCCTGTTATTCTGATCCCAACCATTCAACTTCGTTGAGATTCGTGCATGAAAATGTTTCTTCATTGAGATTCACGCATGGAGAACTTTGAATGGTTGACATCAGAATAACAGGACCCAGTTATGCCATGGGAATCGCAGCAGATTTCTTATGCAGCTGTATAATTAAAATTTCAGTTCTAGTCAGAGACACAGCAATAGTACTACAAATTGAACCACGTACGGTTTAGATTATACATGAAATTGACATTGAAGATATTTGGACAGAGGATGGTACTACCGATTGGAAGCGTACACCATACATTAATTTGATATCTGGTGTAAGTCAATTTATTGCTTCTATAGAGGTGTTTCAAATTTAAGCATGTTGTCTCTTTTAGTGGTGCAAATCTTGATGAACCAGGAATGCTTCTGCATTTCCTAGACCTAGCAAGATCGAGATGAACAAACAGACCAAACAAAGATTTAAACGACGTTCATTTAAGCAACATAATTCTCATTAAGGTTAATTTGTCATTTATTATTAATTTAATAATAAATGTCGGAGTTAATTAGCTAGACTTTAATATAAAGAAACTTTCAAAAACAACTTATGGTTTCATGCAGTTATTTTTTTATTTAGCTGAAGTCAAACTTCAAAAATGCTCTTTTTATGCCATTTTTAACATTAATTCACTAAGAACTAAGATAAACAGAAGTCTAGACAATTGTTGAAGGTTTTTTTTTTTTATATCTAAGGTTAATTTTATTATACCTTGATAGTGAAGGAGTTGAGCATGGTGTCCTCGACAGTGCTGATATTGGCATGCAGTACCTCAAGTGAGAGTCTCTCGAGAGCTGCAATTATCTTAAGCGGCTGTCCAGGTATACGCTGTGAGACTGTTTTCAGAAGAACATTGGGGCCAGCGAACTCAACCTTCACCTCTGGTATGGCTGGTGCTCTGGAAGTCACAGCTCCAAACTCGATACATACACTATGGATAGTGTTCTCTGGAGAGAAAAATGATTCATTTGTTGGTACCATCATTGTATTGGGAACGTAAATTTGTGGTAATCGTGGTTTATAGGGGCTTCTTGGTTGAGGTGTTCTAGGGCTTGTAGGAAACCCTAATCTTGGACTTATGGGATGCGACTTCGGGCTCAACGGTAAACGAGGACTTATTGTAGGTCTTGGGCTAAGTACATCGCTATATACTTTCCTCTGTTTCTTGGCCTCAAGTGATTGAAGCAGTTGTTGTAGCTCCTTGATGTAATCCACAACTCCACCAATTATGGATGCTTGATCTCCCTAGTACAACCGTATGAGTTAGAAATAGTTTAAATACGAGCTCATAAGTGATAACACAAAATAAATTTGACTATAGCACTGCAAATTGAGTGAAGATGTCTAAAGTATTAAATACGAGCTAAAATAACCCTCCTATAAGCTAATTCTTTGAAGTTTGAACTAAATTGTTTTCCTTACCCTTTTGACATAAAAGCATGGCATCAAGGAGCGTACTATCGTGAGGTGCTCGTTCATTTGCTTCCTTCTGTTACGCTCCACTGTGATATGTGATATCTTGGTGGGCGAAAGTTGAGCTCCCGGTGAAGGTGAATCTAACGAAGCTGATCTTTTTCTCTTTTTTCCAACCTTAGGTACCTCTTCATTCCCTGTGATGGTTTCACAACCATCCTTTTGACAAATCACGTGGGTAGATTTGTCAGTTGCGCAGAAGGCATGGCATTTCAGTGATCCTTCTTCTAGGGTTTCCAGTATTTTCAGCATTTCTTCCGGAGTGGAACCAAACTCCGATTCACAGAACAAATCTGCAAGGATATCTCCCATTATGACTATGCCCTCACGATATTTATGGTTGTTATTAAGCTAGGGTTAACAAACTCAGTCAGCATTGGTTTATTTTTCTTTTCTTTTTTTGGAAAGGATAAATGGACAGAAGCTATGACAAAGGTACAATTTTATAGAGAGGACATACTTGCGATTCTGCGATTGGCTGTGAGAGATTTCGATAGAGTGGAGAGGCAGGAAATTAATATATGGAAGCCAGATGATGCTAGAAGAAACAATTGTTGAAAAACATACTGGAGAGCCATTAATTGGTGCAATAAATATTGGGTATAATTATGACATGCGTGACTAACTATCTTTAATTTGAATTGAATGGGGACTTTGCATACATTTAGCGTCAATATAGCTCGATCTTATATATACATTTTGTGATGCATGTCTGATCACAGCGCATATCCATCAGGGCCATATGCGCCATTTTTTATTGATCATGATGAGTTATATATCTTGTGTCACGAGCAGCGCGCGTGATATTACTGATACCCTCTTTATATATAAATCAAGTACGTAAACATACGATATGTACAGCATATTATTACTAATTAATAAAGATAATCATATACAAATTCGTTTAAATATTCTAGAACTCTGAGCACATCTTAAAACCGTTTTTAATTTTTTTCTATTTTTCCAGTGAATCAACAGAAATAATTTCAAGCAACATTACATGTAAATGCTGAGTCTACAAGCATTGGAACCAACATTAGATGTGAATCCAGGAGACAATTGATCCAAAATGGAGCAAATCTGATTTTTTTTTGACGAAATCAGTTTGCAACCAGCGTGTACTGGCTGAAAACATTTAAGGGGGAACACCACCAATCAGGGCCCAAATTGCACCTATAATAACTAGGCAATTATGAGTCTGAGAAATACTAATTAAAGAACTACCTCATTGTAAATTTCTAATGATTATTAGTTTTATTTTAAACATTTTAATTACATCAATCGTCACCAAATTACAAACGAAATCAGTAAGTCAACTCGTCAAAATTAATGAATGAGCAAAGCTGCTTTTTTTTTTTTTTTTTTTGAAAAAGTGGTGGGCCACCGATTTCATTAGAAATCACAAAATTGTTTTGGCTTCAATCTCCAACTAAACTGGAAAAAGAAACGCATACAGTATATAAGAAAAAAAACCACATAGGCAATACACAGTATCATGCCTAACCAAATATGCAACACAACAAAGTCATGCTAATGTAAGCATCTAATAGCAAGAGACCAAAAAAAAAACCACAAACTAATCATTGAGGAACTCTAACCCAAGCATATGGATTAAATCTTTCTGTGCCAGCATAGGTTGCTCTACCTCTAGTGTTGGATCCCCCTCTTGAACTGTTGCCCTTAGGCTTACTATAATCAAATCCTGAGAATGAAAGTCATTAGTCTCGAAAGGCATAATTAAAGATAGGTTAAGCAAAAAACCATTATTTAAGGTCTTACACCAGAATGTAGCTAAAGCAATAATTTTGGAGCCAACAGCCTTTAAAGTAGGCATACGAGATTGTTGGAAACAAAGCTTATTTCTTACAAGCCATAAACACCAAAGCACAGCTCCTTGAACAAGCTCTATCAAAGGTTTATCCTTAAGGGGAATAGAGGCATTCAGAAATCATATATCATCCATAGTCGAACCCTCAAATAGAAAGTTATTATGTTGAGCAATCCAACTCCATATTTGAAAAGAGAAGGGGCAATGCACAAATAAATGATCAGTACATTCGAACGAACCACAAAAATAACATGATGTATTACCTATCCAACCTCTATGAGTAAGATTTTCTCTGGTCAGCAATTTATTTCTTTAGAGAAGATAGAGAAAAATTTTGATCTTCAGAGGAATTTTAGATGACCAAATAGATGTAAATTCAAAATTGAAAATACCTCCATATTCAAGCCACATATAATAAGAATGAACTATGAACTTACCTATAGAAGATCACCTCCATAATAAAGTGTCATTTAAAAGGGGGTTAAGACCACCAATCATTTGTTCTTGAAATGTCGCCTAATTCAACAAATTTGGTATTGGATGGGTCTAACTCATTTGTATTACCGACATTGGGATACAATGCAGGATGTGTTTGAATTTGCCCTTACTTTACAATCATCGCATAGGACAGCCTTCCTCTTGGTGTTCAGTGCCACATGCTGGACTGTGTGGAAACATTGTAATGAAGTCATTTTCCAACACTTGCCTCATAAAACAACAGGAGCTTTGATTTATCTAATAATCTCCCTGGTTGTGTATTGGATAGGTGCTAAAAGGACAAACAAGACAGTCAACGAGCATACTCAGAATTGGCTGCCTAGGGAAGACATGATGGATGCTATTCCCTTAAGAGTGCTTTGGCCAGGGGAGGAAGAGAGTGTGACTTACCAGGCAGGAGAATCGTCAGCTCAAGAAAGCACCTGACGTCTAGTTAGTTACTAGGACGTTTAAGGCTAGCTGTCCCTGTTTTGTTAATAATTAGACTAGTTGGTTCCTCCCATCGTGGAGTTCTTTTTTGAGTGATCTCCTTGTGGAGCTATTTTGGTTAGATTTGTTGATGTTGCTTATCTGGTTGGAATGCAACTATGATAAAAAAATAAGTGTTTTTTTGTTTCGTAGCAGGGAGTGAGAGGCTTTTCTTAACTCCAGTAGTCACGGATTTAGTCTAGTGTAACAGAACAATGGATTCATTTTTATTAATGAAATTGGGCCTAAGCCTTTTTAACCAAAAAAAAAAGTCTACAATTATTTAAATGAGAAAGCAGATTATGCCACTCATGAAAAGTGACACCTATTAGTTGGCGTGTGAAAGAGATATCTAAGAAATCATGTTCTAAAGCCTCACTAACTAATAAATCAGGATCTTGAGCTATAAGAAAGAGAGTTGGATATAAACAAGCTAAAGTATGTTCGGAGCGCCATCGATCTTTCCAAAATAAAATGGTAAGACCATTACCCAAAGATCTGGCTAGCCCAGTATTGACTATATGGGCACCCTTTAAGATACCCCTCCAAAAAGGAGAGCAAGTGGAAGAAAAACCGGTGTGGCCATACTTAGTCAGAACTATTAATTTCCATTTACAACTAATATTAGGATCTTTAAACCTCACTCGCCATTTAGCAAGCAAAGACTAGTTAAGACGTTTTAGATCAATTAAACCCAAACCTACCTGTGATTTACTTTTACAAACAGTTAACCATGAAACTAAATAGTATTTCTTTCGCACTGAATTACCCCCAAACCAAAGAAATTGCCGTCTTAATTTATCAATTTGCAACCTATTTTTTGTTGGCATAAGAAAGACAGACAACCAATAAACAGGTATGGCAGATATGACAGAATTTAAAAGTGTTACTCACCCCCCATATGACAGAAGCTTCCTTTTCCAACCTTGAAGGCGAGATTCGATTTTATCAATTATAGCTTGCCAATCTAATATACTAGGTTTTTGAAATGTAAAGGTAATCCAAGGTAAGTAATAGGTAAAGATGCAATTTTACAACCAAACAAATCTGCCAAATGTATTCCTTCTTGATCAGTTAAATTAAATGGTACCTTTTCTATTTTGCATAATTAATTCGCATACTAGAAAGATTCTCAAAGGCAATCAAATGTACAACCAAAATGACCACTGCCCTGTCATTTGTACTAAAATATATAGGGAATTTTTCAAAGAATGAAATCTTGAAACATTTACATCACAATGAACTTTATTATTATTGTTTTGTGGTATTCTAAAATTAATTTCAAATTTACAGTATTGTTTTTCTCATAGTGCTTTGATTTTGTTTAAGCTTTCATGGTTCATTAATTTATTTTGCAGTGCAATGTATACAAAATTTACAAGATAGAAACTTTAAAAAAAATTGCAGATCAAGCTCGGTATGCTTGGATGAAATGAGAATAGCGAGAATAGAGGGCTATAATAGAGACTATTCGGAGTAGCAATGTGCATTCAAACAACATTTTTGCTATTTGCATAGTTATAGTTGCTATTATCTATTCTTTGTAAATGTTGGAATAACTACTATTCAAAAATGTTAAGAGAGAAAAAAAAATGCTTGCTTCTCTAAACAGTCCCGAAATTATAAAATTGATACCACTTCTGTTATCTGCACATCGTGACAATTCATTTGAGACCTCACTTGCTTATCTTTCTCCTTAATTAGTACCATGTTAACACTATTCTTTATCAGTTATAGGTATTTACTATTCCAAATGTGCAATCCAAACAATATTTTTACTAATATGAATAACACTATTTTTATACTAATATGAAAATCACTATTTTTTTCTATTCTCATTTGCTATTCTTAAATTTCACTATTCTAGCTAGCTGTTATAACTTTCATCCAAACGTACCCTAATATCAAAGCTAGTCCATAACTTGGAGGATTGATGATGTATCTGGAGCAAATTCTGTAACCTATCTTTAAAAAAATAAAAAGAAAAAAAAAAAAAAAACACTAACATGCATATTTCCAAAGTAATACAATAATTTGCTACAACTTAAGTTGGTACCTTTCTAAGTTCTAACACTTCATTAGAGGTGCGATATTTGTGTTTATTTTGTACTAAGTATGGATTTCCACGTTATCATATATTCGAGGAATTAAATAAACCAGCTAAGTCCCTTGCCCCGGCCGCAGAAACAAGAGGATTTTGCCGAATACATCAATAGAATATGAATATTTGAATGTCAAATGTTGTGGAAATTAATCTTATTGCATATTGTTTGCTACTAATGATATATATACATTTTTTTGTATCCTAACAATAACTGTCCACTGATCAGTTGTATTTTTTTTTCGAAGTATTTGAAATAATTAAAAATTCAAAATATTATGAAATTTTTTTCCCATCATTCACCTTAATTTTCTCAAATAAAATTCTTAATTTTAATTTCATATATTGGTTGGTCTCAAATTTTTTATTAACCCGATCAAACTTTACATGAGTTGGCCACTGACTCAGTCGGATCAACCGAGCATTCTGCATGTGAAACCACCCGATCTAGAACCTGAGTGATACTTTACTGATCTTATTAAGAAAATTCCGAACCAATAATTCAAACTTCATCTGATTTAATATGATAGAAATAAGAAAGATAATTGTAATATCAGGCAAAGTTTGGAGCGACAAGATTTAAATTCTGAAACTTCAAAGTTCATACACTCATATTTATCTCTTTAAAGTTGTATACAAAGAATAAAAATATGTAAACTTGTGCAAAGCTGAGGTTAATTTATATATTCAGGTATAATAAGCTACTGCAAAAACATAATGTGTCAAGTAATTATTTTGACTGCAGCTTAGCAATATCTATATATGGATACCGCCAAGAATAGTTGGATTGATGCAAGTTATTTATGGAGGGGTGGAGTTTTTGTCTAAAGGGCTTTGGACAAAATTTCATTCAAAGTCAGTTGTAAATCGTCTGATCTGTATTAAAATTTAAATGGATGGTTTAGATTTACAGAGCCATTTAAAGTTATAAAGTTTTAAATATATTGGTACGAATCTTAAAGCAAGTTAGACAATTAAGGTCTGACTTTGAATGAGATTCTGTCCAACGCCCTTCGGAAAAAATCCAATTCCTTTAAGGAGATGTAAGGTTAATTGTATCAATCATGTTATTTAATTAAGTCCATGAGTGCATGGCCGCATGGGGTGATATCGCCGTTGCATGCTCGTATTTAATGGACTGTGGCACTTACATTTCACAGCCTACATCGTGTGATAATTTTCTGGCAGTGCTGATTTTAATGCTGCCAAGGCCTATTTATTACATATTTAATAACTTATATGTCAATAATGTTTTCTCAGCTAACTAGCTAGAGCCACTGAGCTAGCTAAGTTGCCTGTAACAAATGATCGAGAACACATAACACAGTTCCATGTACATTATATTGCAACTTACTAATTAATATTGTAAAATATGCATGGGTGTTGGCAGATATAAAATAATAATGTTTCTCTTTTTGTCTCACTTTTCACATTGGATTTGTATTTAGTTGTCTCCTAAAAGAAAAAAAGAAAAAAAGGACAGAGAAACAAATATCTCTTGAACCTCCACAATGTGTGTAATTGGTAGATTGTCCATTAGATTACATACTTTTTGCAATCGGCCATAAGAAAAATTTATATGCATGCATGCCGCGTTGATTTGTCAAACATTCACCAAAATAAGTTATGTTATAGCATCCAATATCACTTATTAATCTTCTCCATTAATTTTGAAAAAAATGGCCACCAATTAACATTCCAATAACTTTGAAAAAAAATTGGTTTAGATATATATATTAATATTATAAAAGACAAGCACTTTTCGTGAGGATAAAAAGTGACTTTTCACGACAAGTATCGTCATATGAGTACCGTTATAAATGCGCTTTTTCACTCGCGAAAAGTGCCTACTTTTTTGTCCAATTGGATTTTAATCGGTGAAGTGATTTTTCTATTGTACCACATGCACATAATTAATTAATGTGACAAAGGATACAACATTAATTATTTATTATTTTAAAAATTACTGTCATATTATATATAGTTAATTTTGCCAATAAAAGTTCTAAGTATTATATATAGTTAATTTTTCTCTAATTATCACCAAATTTTTTTCTCGAATAATGAGACAAGGGAAATGGGGAGTAACACATTGGGCATCACTGAATAAAAAAACGGTGTTTGATTGCTATATATATTTGAATTTCCTATAGTACAATATGACCCACAATCTGATTTCGCCAAACATAATACTGTGGTATTATTAGTCCTAGACTGTTTTTATGACTTTAATTCTCAGCAGAAACTATGATTATTAAAACCCTAATTCGAGGTAGGCCAGTCATCGGGATAAAAAATTTACTGGGGAGGAAACATTTTTATAATGATGTGACTTCCTTTGCTATGTTGTACTATAAATTCAAAATTCTATCAACATGCAATGATTGGCAGTTAGAGTTGATACAGATATACAGTACTGAGGCTTGCAAACTCGAATTAACTGATGTACAGTTCTCAAATAGTACATGCACAGTAATTTGATTATTATACTACTTACGTTTACTTTACTGTTTTTGCATAAATAAACTAAGCAAAATTCTACAATCTATAACTCGGCAGAATCCTTGTTTCGTATACAAAATGACTAATTAGATCCAGCCTCTGAGGTATACTTAATTCTCCATAACAGAACTAATTAAAACTAACAAGTCTATAAAAAAGTGTGATATAAATCATAATAAAAGAAAAAAAAATTTACTAAATATTGTTCTAAGTTAAAATATATCATAAAATGTAAACCAATGATAAATAAAAAAGTGGTGCTTTTGTACTCTCTTCATTTCATCTACCGTCAGCGTTAGAGAAGGAAAAGGCAAAATTTATTTGATAAATAATTTTCTACAACTCTTCTATGTTTTAATGTGTTCACCTTTGCCTCAACGCTTTGCCTTCAGCTGGTAACATAGAAAATTATGGGTATTCATTGGAATTAAATTGCAAATTGTTTATAACTATTTGCATAGGATACTATTTTTTTTTTTCAAAAAATCTACATTTTTACATGTTTCTATAGTTCTTTCACAGTTGTGCTTAGGTTAATGCTTGAAAATTAGAGCTCTTACACCCTTTATATATCAGCATTAATTATTACAAAGCACATCATATATGCTGGACAACATAAATACCTAGCGAATAGTAGCTTACTTCAAGGCCTCACTATACAAATAGGAACCAAAATTTCGTGGGCCTGTGCATGTATTAATTAGTTGCTTATTGATTTCTCCCTCCTTCCGTCTCTCTCTCACTCTCTCTCTCCTCTCTCAATATGTCTTGTAGAAATTTCATTAATTGAGTGCACAGTGACATTGATTGGCACCACGAAAGAGGTATGATATGCTTGATAGCTAGAGAGGATTCACAGCCAGGGTATCGTGGTCTTCTTAAATCAAAATGGCAAAGGATAAGAGTATGTACGAATTTTTCTACTGTTTTAACAAATCCATATATTCCCTGAAAAGTTCTTTCAAAATAATAGAAAGCATGCAAAGTGAAAAGCTGAGGGCATGGAAAGATCAAAAGGGAACATAGAAGGGAAAAGCTGCTGCCATAAGAAAATTAAAAAGCATGCGTGAATTAAATGTATCATTTTTGTTGTAGGCGAAACAGGAACATGCAACTGAAGAGGCACCTCACGGCATCTTAATTTACAGCTTTAAATTAGAGAGAGAGAGAGAGAGAGAGAGAGAGATCTAGTGTGAGATAGAGCAGTTAAATGATGAATTGAATGAGAGGAAAGAGAAGGGTTTAAATGATAAATTGAATGCGAGGAAAGAGAACAGATTAAATGATGAATTGAATGAGATGAAAGTTGCTGCCACGACGTGTCGGATCCGTAAAGTGTCCAGCCTTGATTTTTTCATGGATTGATAGAATTAATAAAGGCAACCCCAAGCAATCTATGCTAGGTATATGGGGACAAAGTGGCCTACTCCCGACAACAAATGTTCTGTACTTGCCAGTCTTGCCTTGAATAAAGACTATTTTAAATTATATATCAACCTTCAAGGTAGGGGTGCAAACGGATTGGATAATATCCGATCGTATCTGAATTTGTATTCAAAAATTTGATATGGATATCTGATATTTGAATATCCATGCAGATGCGGATATAGATATGATTTTGAATTTTAATTATTCGTATCCAAATGATAGATATATACCATATAATTTGATATATAGTATGAAAGTATTTATGTATATATTTACGGATATCCGATATCCGATTTGTATCCATAAGTATCCGTTTAATATCCGATCTGTATGCAAAAAATAAAAGAGAATATACGGATATGGTTTTACCACTATCCGGTCCAGGAGAACTTTAAAGGAGCAGTCAGCCAAATCATTCTTGTATTTTCTAATAATATTTAACAATTAGTTTTCTTTTATACATCTCATACAAACTTAATTTTATAGGTAATTCCTACTATAATTAGTAGAATTTTAAAGGATAAATTGAGTATAAATTAAATAGTAAGTTTTATTTCTGTACTCAAAATGAAGTTTAATTATTGTTCTTAAAATAATATCTCCCTTTTATATATAACTCGAGGTATCGTTAAAAATTCAATCAAAAAACCTTTATGTTAAAAAAAGTTTGAAGAAACTAGCACTCTAGAATCCAGTGCTCTTCAAATTCCTTATCTTTCTCTGCTGTTTTTTCTATCTCTGTCCTCTCTCTCTCCTCTTTTTTAAAGAGAGATATATAGAGAAAAGAATAGCAAAAAGTTGTTCTTCTTGCTATAGAAAAACAGCTGAAGATAAATCATATAAACAAAAACAACGGATATGGATCCGTAGTCCTCTCCTTTTTTCTTAGAAACTTCGTTGAATTCAAGATAAATCATATCGCCTGCTCTATGTCATCAAATTATATGAATTATTTATTTCTTCACTGTATTTTTTTTTTTATCATACCGTCAATTTTAGAGAAGCAGATAATTAACGGAACCACAGAAAAGGATCGATGTTGTCCATTTCCTTTCCGAATTGAGACTATATAAAAGATATCCCAACATTTAACTACAATCCAGTCGGTGCATGCATGTTTTGTTTTTACATTATTAATGGCGTCCCTCAGTTGAGTTTCTCAGGTTGAATTGATTTTCTTTTAATGCTGCTTTAAATGCATGCATCTATTTAATTAATGTGTTTACAGTCTCATGCATACTTATTTGGCATTTATATAATAAATAAAAAAGTAACGCATTATGTTACAAATATAGCATAGAAGTAAATGGTAAATTATTTTAATTATTTTTAAAAAAGAACTTATGTTAATCTCAAAATTAATTTCCTTTTAGACGTCAAATTAAATCTTATTCGCTTCGTAAAGAGGCGAGACCTAACCTTTGTTATTAATATTCTTGTTGGTTGTTGCTACCATTTAGTTTCTCTCGTCTCTTTCTCTCTGTTTTTTTTTAAAATAAATAAATAAAAAAAGAGAGGAGTTATAATTTTCATCATATCGTCTACATTTCTTACCTACATTTTCATGTTTCAGGTGAATGGATATATATATATATATATATGACTTGGCTATAGTGCTATGGGTTGCATAGAGGCCTGTCGTGCTACGGTTCAATATTTGAGTTTTCAAAATCCTAACAGTCAATCCAAACCGTTCATCTTATTCTTTATATTAATATGTGTTTGGAGACCAAATTTTACAGTTTTTGAAAATTTTTACTATTTTTTTTAGATTTATTGAAAATCATTTTTTTCAGACAAATCTGGACCATAAAAAACAACGATATTCAATAAATCTAAAAAAATAGTAAAAATTTCCAAAAAAAATGTAAAATTTGGTCTCCAAACACATATTAATATGGAGAACAAAATGAACAATTTGGATCGACCGTTAGGATTTTGAAAACTCGAATATTGAGTCGTAGCATGGGAGGCCTCTATGCAACCCATTGCATATTAGCCAATCATATATATATATATATATATAGAGAGAGAGAGAGAGAGAGAGAGAGAGAATGGCTAAGCTCAAATCGTTTGTTCCTGGACTCAGGAATAAACGACTCGGTTCTCCGAATTTCGAAGTTCAAACGGCCAATCCAAACCGTAGGTGTTTAATCTATATTAAAAATGTACTAGGAGACAAAATTTTGTATTTTTTGAAATTTTTTTACTATTTCTTAAGATGGTTTGAAAGTCGTTGTTTTTTATGGTGCAAAATTTTAATAAAAACAGCGATTTTCAAACCATCTTAATATATAGCAAAAAAATCTAAAAAATATAAAATTTTGTCTCCAAGCATATTTTAATATAGATTAAACATCTAATGGTTTGGATCGACCGTTTGAACTTCGGAATTCGGAGAACCGAGTTGTTTATTCCTGAGTCCAGGAACAAACGATTTGAGCTTAGCCATTCTCTCTCTCTCTCTATATATATGTACATAGTAAGGCTACCATGCTTTGCCAATTAAAGTTAGTGGTTTAATTTGCGCTCATATCTCTAATTTCAAAGTTCAAAAAGTCGATCTGAACCGTTCAAGTTGATATCCATATTAAATTGCGCTTGGAGACCAAATTTTATATATTTTGAAAAAAATTTACTATTTTTTTAGAATTTTTCAAAATCACAGTTTATGAAGGTCCAGAATTTTCTAAAAAACACTGATTTTGAAAAATTCTAAAAAAATTGTAAAAAATTTCCAAAAAATATAAAATTTGGTCGCCATATTACTTTCTAAATTTATAATGAGTTATAAAGGATAAAATGATTTAGGAGACTAAATATTTTTCTTAAACATGCTTCATATTTTTTTTATGTTTGTAATAAAAGATTAAATGATTTACTTTCTAAATTTATAATGAGTTACAATAGAAAATGCAATAAATAAAATGAATTTATGAGTTTTTGATATTTAAATGGGTAAATATGATATTATAAATTTTAGAAGGAAAATATTTAATTTTGTGGTTTTTGAGGCATACAAGAAATTCTGGCCATTTTTATTAATAACCCAAAAAAAATATTTTTTACCAAAATAACCACAAAATCTGAGTTTTTTCAAATATAACCAAACCGCCAGGGTTGCTGGCGGTGCACTTCTATAGTGGACCGCCAGGATCCTTGGCGGTCTGCTATTTAATTTTTTTTTTTTTTAGAAATCTGATTTTTTATGCAGACCAGACCGCTAGTATCCCTGGCGGTCCACTAGCTGTCTTACACGCTTTCTCTCTCCAGCACGCACTGTATTCATTTGTTAAACCACAGAGAAGAAGAGAAAGGAGAGGTAGCACAATTGGCTAAGAAAATGTCTTAGAGTTGTTATACCCAAAGGTCGAGAGTTCGATTCTCCCTCACGAATCTTGGTAGCTACTACCAATTTATTTTAAATCACAGAGAAGAAAGAGAAAGCGATTTTTGCGATTTTGAAGCGATTTAAGGCAATTTAGAGGCGATTGCTACAGGTATTTTATTTTTTATTTAATTATTTTCTATTTAATTTTTAATTAATAATTATTATACCCGCAGTCTGTAAATACTATAAATTAGTCTTTAATTAATATTATAATTAACTTTTAAATTGAAAAAAAAAGAATGAATATATTATACTGTAATTCTTATGAAAAAAATTTTCAAATGTAGTTTGTGAAGGAAAAAATGCTGGTTGCACTATACGTGGGCGGTAAGTTAAATAAGGGTGTAGATGGCATGTATTACTCGAAAGATGCCTCATTTGGCTTGCAGGTTAATGAAAGAACCACATTTATTGAACTTAAGTAACTAGTATATGAAAAGACTGGTGTAAACCCCAACCGGTATGACTTAGATTTGGCTACCCGAATTGACACACAACGGGTTGGGGGGGTAGACCTTACTTTGTGAGTTTTCCTATAACAGATGAGGAGTTGTAGAAGGCTGTGTACCAACAATTTGAGTCTAGGGGAGTCGTGATGATAGAGTTATATTCCAGGAGGGTTCCCCAGGCTGGGGCTAGACCTTTTAGTGCAGCTGGGGCTGGGCTTTCTAGGACTCCCCCTGCTGGACCTTCAGGTTATGACAATTCGGCTTATGAAAGCCAGGGGTACCACCACTCCCCTCATGACAGCCAGGGGTACCACCATTCCCCTCATGACAGCCAGGGGTACCACAGTCCCTGTTATGACAACTCGGGGTACCATAACTCCCGTGAGTTTATTGAAGTTGTACCCCCACCACCACCACCCAGACAGGCACCCATAATCCCTACATTTCCAGCTATACCAGAGTCAGTACCGATACAGTTATCCGTTAATCGAAATGATACTAATATTGATGTTGATGCTATTGATGCCATACCGGAAAGAGAAATGGAAACTGGAGATGAATACCAAGGAATTTGGGAATCTGATGACTTATCAGATGGTGATGCAAATGTACCAGGTTTGTCCAGGGAAGAAAAATTCCCAATCAGGGGTCGAGGGAATAGGCATCCTGTTGCCACATTCAACAATACCACAGCTTTTGAAGAGGCTGACATTAGTTTCTTTGGTCCTCCTGTTGTATACAATCGTGAACTTGCCCCAGGGCAAGTCTATACCAACATAGATGAACTTGTAAAGAAAATCCATGAGACTCATGTTCACGGCAACTGGGAATGTATATTAGAAAGAAGAGAATAAAAAAGATTGGTTGTGATATGCAAAAATGCCCCTCATTGCGAGTTTCGCCTTTATGCTACCCCTGCGGGTTCGGGGGAAGCATGGATAATTAAAAAGTGTGAACCACCTCATACATGCAAGTCTGCGTCCACAAGGATAGACCATTCAAATCTGACAGCATCACTAATTGCCCATGCAATTGAGGCAGACATTAAGTTGGACCCATCGATGAGCATCAAGGCGGTGGCTATGGCCGTCAGACACAAATACATACATGTAATCCCAAAATATAACAGGTTGTGGAGAGGTCGTGAACTTGCGATTTGCAGAATATTCGGTAGTTGGAAGGATTCATACGACTATCTGGCACCATTGCTCCAGGCTATGGCAAGTACAAATTCCGGCACTGTATTTCAGCGATGGCATGGCCCCATTTATGACAAGAATGGAGTACTAATAGAGGGAGTTTAACAATTCAAGGGCATAGCATGGGCTTTTGGTCCTTGTATCTAAGATGTGCCATTCATCAGACCCGTTATCAGCATTGATGCATGCTTCATGTCTGGCCGTTACGAGGGGAGGCTACTGATAGCATGTGCATATGATCCTGAGAACCAGCTGTTGCCTTTGGCGTTTGCAATTGTTCAGAAAGAGGATGGTGAGAACTGGGGATTCTTTATGCAGTTTTTAAGAAGACGGGTAGTTGGGCCAACAAAGTTTTTCTCTGTAATATCAGACCAGCACAAAGGAATAAAATATGTTTTTAATTGTGAAGAATACGGTTGGTCAACACACACTGGCGAGTGTGTGCACAGGTTGTGTATGCAACACGTTGCAGAGAACCTTAGCAAGGCAACCAGACACGATACATGGGTCCTAGAAACATTCAGACATAATTGCAAAAAAAAAAAGCCGAGAAGGGTGGAAGAGATGAGTAGAGAATTTGCAAAGGTATGTGTTTGTTAATTGTTTACATGTCTTATTGTACTTTGTGGACATATTTTTATTTTAATTGTTTACTTATATTATTTTATTTCCTTATTTATATGTAATATATGCCGAAAGTAAATCTCTACTTAATGAAAGTGGGCAAAAATAATCCCAGACATGTCCAAGAACCACCAGCATATGAGAAAATATATCAAGCACGTGATGGATTTTACCGTTGGGGAATTATGACCACCAACGGTTCTAAATCGCTGAATGCAGTCTTCAAGGAGAGCCGGACGTTGCCTGTGGCTACAGTTGTAGAAGACATTTTCTACAAGTTAAATACCTGGTTTCAGGAACGGCGTGCTAAGGCCGCAGAATTAATAAGGATGAACCAGTCATTTTCAACAAGGGTGGAGGAGAAACTAAGAAAACACAGGAACAAAGGTGCAACTATGACCGTGATCCTGATGGGTAATGATGGTACATAATTCGAAGTGCACAATCCAAATGAGTACGTTCCTTCCAGCCGTAGACCAGATGGCACTATGGAGTTTGTGAAGAGGGCTTTCAAGTACGTAGTGCAATTCTGAGAGGCAAGAAAGGTGACCTGTACATGCCAAGGATCCCAACTAACACACATACCTTGTAGTCACGTGATGGCGGTATGCCGAGTGAGAAACTTCTACGAGGATCACTATGTCGCTGACATGTATCGTACCGATTACCTTGCTTCTACTTGGGGTGGATTGATGGATCCAAAGGGTATGGTGCAAAGTTTCAGTACAATGATGTACTTTTTAAACCTTTAACACACGTTTGAATTGAATTGCAAGTGGACAATTCTTATCAAAGTAGTATTTTAGGTATCGATCCACAGGGAGTACGATAAAAACTTAGTTCAAACTTTAGTAATAAATTTCAGAAAATAAAATAAAGTAAATTGGGGGTTTGTTCTAACAATTCCTAGATTTGGGTTCAATACCCAAATAGAGAGTTTAAAATAATAAAAGTAAATGAAAGTAAAAGAAAGGAATTGGTTTGTTTTTATGATGAGAAGATCTAGGGGTATTCGGTCTACAATCCCTTGCTAACTCTATTAATTCGGTATTTGTTTGAATTCATGTATGATTTGACGAGATTTCTAACCTAATATGTTATTAAGGGTTACTTTCGTAAATTAACAACATGCCTAGGTAATTCGGACTTCCTGATTAGTTTCCTCACCCTAGCTACCTAGACCCATTCAGCGCTTGTAGTCTCTCTTCTCCTCAAATATTGGTACTTCGCAATTAAGTCCATCATACCAATACCAAATTCGAAGTGAGATGTCCTAATTAGGGTTTGACTTCTCGATTAGGTTCCTCACCAAGTTCCTAACCTTAATTTCTATAGTTCCGGCTTAGATTAAATTGGTTACAATCTTAACCTAAACATAGGGTATTTGCATTCATAATTTGGTACTATCCTATTGATCACAGTCAATTTTGGTTCTTTCAAATCCAAAACGGGATACTACAATTCAAGTACTAATTATGTAATTAACACAAATGATTAAATCACAGAAATTAACATCAAATCCCATAAAACAATCATAATAAAAACAAATAACCGAATAAAATAGAATTAAACAAGTTCATGCATTGACCTAAACCCCTAGAGAGAGAACTACTCTCTCCTGGAGAGATCCATTACAAAAATTGGCAAAGTAAGAAGAAATGAAATAAAGGAAGTAATTACACCCTTTGACAAATCAAAAACCTCTATCTTGCCGACTTCTTGCTCAGGAAACCATTCTTCTTCTTGCTTGAAAGCTTTCCTTTTCTCCAGAATTTATCGCTAAGAATTGTGTGTGTGTGTAGAGAGAGAATGAAAGAATGAGGGCTCCTGAATGGAGAGTGAACCCCCTCTTTTATAGCCAAGGATCATGTCCAATTCAGAGCCTAGAAAGTGGAGTTAGTGGGCGCTATATTTGGATTGTTTCCCAGGATTTCATGTCCACATTTAACTGCAATACACGTCCATGAGGTGCCAAAAATAGAAAAACTGTCAAAACTGTGCAATTTTTGGCTTTCTGCGGGTCTAGTGCGGCTTACCCAATCCGCAGTGCGGGTTGTTTGATCCGCACTGGCTCCAAGTTTCCTTATTTAGCTCCTGTGAATTAGTTGAATGCGGATAGCAATGCGGATTGCTGACCTGCACTGCGGGTTAAAACTGCTTCTCTGAAGTCTCTGAAATCGGCTAAGTGTTGAGTGTGGCTTGACTAATCCGCACTGCAGGTTAGTATCAATCCGCACTACGCTCGGACTTTTTCCTGTGCAATGCTTGAATGTTGGAAATGCGGCTAAGTACTTAATGCGGCTTAACTAATCCGCACTGAGGGATATTTTCGCCATTTTTAAACATTTCCTGCAATGAAAGGCCAAACAACCGAAGTAACTTGATTCTAGGTGTATTTAAATCACTTTATATTAAAAACACAAGATATTTAAGGTTGTTTTACGATAAAATCTAGATCGATTGTGTATATAATTTATGCTTATCAAAATCCCTCAAGCTTGAACTTTGCTTGTCCTCAAGCAATATTTAAACCTGGACTACAATTCAATCTTTAATTTAACTCTCATATCAAGTATACATTTCTTCCAAAAATTTTAAGAAAAATTTGTATGATCTTGACAAAAGTGAGAGACCTTAACGTAAATCGTTATAAATCTAAAATTCAACCCTTGGTTAATCATGATTCACCGCACAATTTGCTTACTCTAACTTTTATTTCCTTAAAGACTTAGAATTTGTAAACTTTGATCATCTAAACTCATTATAAAAATTTCATACTTATTTAGCGAAAATTCTTTTAAAATCCCCCAAGTTTGGAACAAGCTTAGGCTAGAAATTCGAGGACTTCGTGTGTTGAACTTTGCTAAATTTCTTTCTTCTTTTGTTGATTTTTATTCTATGACACTATAATTCTTTATCCTTAGAACAAATCCGGTTAGTTATAAGTAGTTAACCATACCCAACCGTTTTTATTCAAAAGTGTATTTTGCATTGCTCTTGGTTCAACCCTTCCATGATACGAACTCACATGTTTAGTGCGAACCCGGTCACTTTATCGGGCTAACTAGCGGAGCAAAGTGTCAATAATTCATTGCTACAAGTACGTCATGTCGCCGTAACATAAGCAAGCGGAATTTCTTTTCTAAAATTGAAATTTTAAACTATGTTTCAACATTTTTGCAAAATATCATGAATACACACATCCGTAGGTATTAATTCATACCTATGGATATCCCGATCTTTCTAAATTTGTTTTCCACAAACAAGTTGTATTTTCAAAAACAAATTTAAATCCCTAAATTTTCATTTTCATAAACATTTATTTCCATAAAGTTTTTCGCCAAATTATGTAGTTATTTCTAATCATTCCAAGGGTATTCCTAAAAACTTATAAAAATTTGCACTGAAATCTCTACTGTTTTGTCAATCACTCAAATTTATCAAAAAAAAAAAATTCTTTTTGCCAATTTTAAAATTAAACATGATTTTATATTTTATGCATTTTCAAACAATTAAGTCCAATTATGCAAGACTCTATTTTTCATAACTACATAAAACATCTTGACAAATTTGTAATCTCAGACAATTAAGTTCAAAATCACAAATCCTACTCAAGGTCAAGTAAAAACATAGTTATAAATCCTAAAATTCTGAAATTAAACACAAAAAATAAACATGCATGCAGATAAGTTATTCCCATCCCCCGAGCTTAAATTAAGCATTGTCCCCAATGCATAAAAATAAACAAAAGTAAATGGAAAGAAACAATGTCCCGAATTTTAAGGTGGTGGTGGTGTGTGTGATCAATCATCCGCCTCCATGTCATCCACGGGCTCCTCTTCCTCCTCATCACCTTGATCACCTTGTTGGGCTGCAGCCACCTCTGCTTCTTGTGCAGCCCGACTTCTGCCTTAGCCCGTTGTCTTGCCAAATCGGCCTCCATCCGTCTAGCAGCCCTTCTTTGGTATGGTGGTGTCGGTGGGTCATCCTCGTATTCAGGATTGGTGTTCATGAATCCCTTACGGGCATAATGGTAAGCTGCGGCGGCTTGGGTCTCCACATCATCTATACGATGATCAAATGCATCCATGCGGTTGTTGAAATTCAGGTTAAGGTTGTTGATGGATGTTTGCATGGATTGTATTAATTCCCACATTTGCTGCATGGTTACACCTCCTTGTGCAGCTGCATCGGGTTGAGCTTGGTGAATGACCGGTGGCGGTGGTGGTAGTGGCTCTTGTGGCACAAGTGGAGGATCGACTACCTTCCATGTGTTGTAGTTCAACGGGTCGAGGCTGGTTTGGAGAGGCAAATGGTGGTTGATTCCTTGCACTCCCAAATTTATCCATGCCGTTTGTTGGGCAACGGGTCGAGGCTGTGCTCTCACCAACCTACCAAGGTCCACTAATGTGTACCCCGGTACCACATCATCTCCGGTAGGTATATCAAGCGCACGAGCAATTTTTGTAATAATGCCCCCAATCCTCACCACACCGCGCGGTTGAATGTTGTTGGCCACTGTTTTGATGTGTTTGGCAAGGTTATAGGTGATGTGTGGCATGTACTCCATCTCTTCATTATTTCGCCGTAGCATGCTGCAAATGTAAGTCATATCACCCTCATTGAAGACCGAAGCGGTCTCCCTTCGGGCGAAAAGAGAATGAGATAGTACCCTTTGGAGATAGCGAATCGCCAGGTGGGAGATGTTCTTGACCCGCTGATCGTTGAGGACATCATGCATGGTGAGGAGGTGAAATTGGTGCTTATTCATGTCGGGGAAGAACCCGAGAGTGGTTTGCATCCGATCCAAGTTCTCTCGGCTTAGGTTGAATAACTCCAGCAACTCGGCGGTGTGGAGAGAGATAGAGTAGCCTCCAAGGTTGAAAGAGTGTATGGGCATATCCATTGGGATGGTTCGAGAATCCGATGTTCTTTGAGCGCAATCCTTCAGAGTTGTTGGTTAGAGTCCAATTCCAAGGCGGGTGGATATGCAAGGGGTTGGTTGCTTGATTTGCCCTTGTTCTTTCCTGTCCTTGTACGCTTGGATGCCCTTGGTGCCATTTTAACTGCAATAAAAATATAAGAAAAGTTAAAAATTACGAAGAGTTTGATGTATTTGGGGGCCAGTGCGGGTCCTTAATCCGCACTGCAGGTCATCTAACCCACACTGGGTCTAAATGGCTAAGTTCTGGTTTTTCCGAGCCTGGTGCGGATTAAAGCCAACCCGCACTGCGGGTTGTTGATCCGCACTTGGGACTTGACCAAAATATAGGGTTAAACAGGGCTGGTGTGGCTCATCTAATTCGCACTGCGAGTGGATCAAGCCGCACCGGGGTTGATTTTCACCGTTTTCACCATTTTTGGATGATTTCTTCGAATTTGGGTACTATTTCACAGATCTAACTACAAATAAATGAAATTTAAATTAAGGAGAGATCAAACCTCGTTGTAGATCGCGAAAATTGCAAGAAAATTCGAAAAGATCCGAGTTTTGGTGAAGAAAACCTTTCGAATGGTTTGAGAGTAGTAGAACTTCGGTTTTGGAGAAGAAAAATAGAGTAGGAGAAGAGAAAATGAGTGGAGAGGGGAGAAGAGATGAAGGAATAGGTAGAGAGAGGATGTTTTAGGGTTTAGAAGAGAGGAAATCGAAGTTTATAGTTGAAAAGACGAAAAGGCGCGAAGAAAACGGAGTGGGTCGGTTTAAAGAGATGAACTGGTGCGGATTGGCCAATTCGCACTGCGGGTCATCTAATCCGCACCGACAAATTTTTGAATATTTTCTGAAAAAATTAAATAATTTACCTCGGGTAAGGCTTACCCAATTCGCAGTGCGGGTACTTAATCCGCACTGGGAAAAATCTTCGCAGTTTTTCGTAGGCAAAACCCTCCAATATTAGTTAATTGTAAAATTGATAAGTAAATTAATTAAAATAAATTGCAGAAAGTAAAGAAAAACCTTGCGTTGCCTCCCAAGAAGCGCTTAATTTTACGTCGTGAGCTTGACATGATTCATGCTCACTATTAAGGTTGGGGATCATCCAAGCGAAATCTTTCTTTCTCGCCTATTGAATTTGCATAATTGAAATGTTTGAGGCGATGTCCATTAACCTTGAATGGTCCACTTTTATCGCTCAAAATCTCAATTGTGCCATGGTTGAACACCTTTTTTACCTTGTATGGCCCGGTCGATCTTGATCTCAACTTCCCCGGAAAGAGTCGGAGTCTTGAATTGTACAATAAAACCATATCTCCCTCCTTAAATTCTCGCCTTATTATACGCTTGTCGTGCCATTTCTTCGTCTTCTCCTTGTATAGTTTGGCATTTTCATACGCATTGAGGCGTAATTCTTCCAATTCGTGTAGATTGAGGATCCTTTTCTCTCTGGCGGTTCTCATGTCGAAGTTTAGGGTTTTTATTGCCCAATAAGCTTTATGCTTAAACTCGACCGGCAAATGGCATGCTTTTCCATACACAAGTTTAAAAGGAGTCATACCTATAGGTGTTTTGAAAGCGGTCCGGTATGCCCACAGTGATTCGTCTAATTTGAGTGACCAATCCTTCCTTAATGTACTGACCACCTTTTGGAGGATGCTCTTTATCTC